>JADRCD010213641.1:0-32619 GCA_019843815.1 Montemys delectorum
TGTAACCTCCCTCAGCCAAAAGCCAGCTGATTCATACCTTGCCTTGCCACAAAGCAGCTAGCCCACCTAGAGGGTGTTCTGCAGCTTCTCTACCTCTTTTACAGTTCCTGCTAGGAGCCACCACCTGCTGAGTTCCTGAGTACCTTCTCCTGGAGTTTCTGCCAACAACCAGATACTAATTTGGCCACAAGATCCTGGCTTACTGGGGCCTGGGTTTCCCCTGCCTACTTAATACAGATTCAAAATACACATCGGACCCTGATCAGAGCTTTTGACTCAGTCTCCTTATTTGTTTGGCCATCTGATTCCCGTAATTTTCCAGGTCCCTTCCTCTCTTCCAGAAACCTGGTTTGTGTAGCTGCTGGCGGCTACCACAGACGGAGCCTGGTAAAAGGGGTTAAAAAGAGGGCAGCACTGTCTTCCATGGAGCTCCACAGAAAATGGAAAAAAAATGGTATACCATCCTGCACAGTAAGCAACTTACACTATTGATGATAGCGCTAGCCTTAATTTCAACTTTTGGAAGTGTTACTGTGGGTGCAGGAGGATACCAGCTAGGTTGGGACTGGCACTGACCCGGTGCTGATCTCTCTTAGGATTTGACAGTGACATGGGGTCAGAGACCTCCAAACAGGCAATTGTCCACAGCCTTGAAGAGCTGCTTCAGGCCAGAGGGATAAGGATGGAGGAACAATTATTATAGGGTCTTTCAGATCAGATAGACTCTTGCTGCTCATGGTTTCAAGAAGTAAGAACTTTAAAGAACAGCACCTGGGAGAAAATTAGAGAAGCTCTAAGCAACACTCAGGCAGATAAATTCACCCTCTGCCTCTGGGCACTCATAAAAGATATAATTGATGAAGAGAGCTCGGAGGTGTCAGATAGTGCCCAGGGAAAGCTTGTAGAATTACAGAAAGAATGCCTGCCAGAGAGGGCTTCCTCAGAAAGGGGCCCTCTCAACCCTAAATTAAGAAAATATAATGATTCTAATTATGAGCTAACTTCAGACAAGTAAGCTCATTCAGAAAAAGGAGCTGCTAGATATCATGGCAAGGAGTGGCCTCTTTGCGCACCTTCTGCCCTGCCTATGGCTTTTACTGCAGGAGACTACCCAGATGGACGTGCAACTAAGTAAATTAGAATTTGAAATTAAGTTGTAGAAATTGACTAATGAGCTACGAGAACTAAAAACAGTGTCAAACACAGAAAAAAACAAACAAACAAACAAACAAACAAAAACAAAAAAAACCCCAGCTACTCTGAGGCATATCAATCACTGCTAGAAAGAGCTGTTAGTCAGGCTTTCAGGAAAGGCCCAGATACTTTTGAGGTGCTAGGTTTCCCTGTCCTTGAGGTACTTGATCAGCAAAATAATAGAGTCAGACAATATCAGACTTTAGAGTTCAAGGTGATAAAAGAGTTAACAGCAGCTATGGCAGAGTATGGCCCTACAGCCCCATTTACACAAGCTTTTTTAGATACTGTGATAGAGTCAAATTTAACCCCTCAAGAGTAGAAGATTCTTTGTAAGGCTACTTTGTCAGGAAGAGATTTCTTACTTTGGGATTCTGAGTGTCCTGAAGCCAGTAAGAAAACTGCCACATCGAATGCTCACACAGGGTACCAAGAATGAAATATTGACATGCTTTGGGGAGAAGGTCAATGTGAAAGCAAAGTTAATCAGATTGGGTTTCTTGCTGGAGTGTATGCTCAGGTTGTAATGGTGGCCCGCCTTGCTGGGAATCATTTAGCAACAAAAGGCAATCTCAGTGGAAGTTTAGCCAGCATCAGGTAAGCTCCAGATGAGCTTTTCCAGGACTTTGTGGATAGGCTACTAAAAGCAGCTAATAGAATTCTTGGAGGTTCTCAAGCAGGCATTCCTTTTATTACACAGTTGGTGTATGAGAACATTAATGCAGCATGTCGAGCCACTATTCAGCCACACAAAGGACAGGCAGATTTATCCAAATATATTTGTCTTTGCACAGAGATCAGGCCTTCTTATAATCATAGTTTGGCCATGGCTACTGCTTTACAGGGAACCATTGTGCGAGCAACACTTGCACAAAAGCAAGAGAATAAAGCTTGTTTTAAATGTGGAAGTTTGGGTCATTTTAAGAATGATTGTCCTAGGAAAACAGGCATTGCAAGCAGGTAGTGAGGCTGTGCCCCAGGAATTTAAAGCCTCACTCTAACACTAGAGGTTTGGGGTATTTTCCATAATGACTACTATCTTGCCTGCATCCCATGCTGATAAAATTCAGTGGCTTAATAATATTCCAGTGTGGGTTGAACAGTGGTCCTTATCTAAAGAAAAAGTAGAAGCAGCTTCCTTGCTAGTGCAGCGGCAATTAGAGTCAGGGTATCTAAGAGAATCTCAGTCTCCTTGGAACACTCCAATATTTGTTATCAAGAAAAAAATCTGGTAAATGGAGATTGTTACAGTATCTAAGAAAGGTTAATGAAACCATGGTACCTATAGAAACCTTACAACCTGGACTTCTACCTCCAGTAGCTGTCCCTAAAGGATATTATAAAATAGTGGTAGATTTGAAAGATTGTTTCTTTACTATTCTTTGCACCCTGAGGATTGTGAGAGATTTGCTTTCAGTGTTCCTTCTATTAATTTTAAGGAACCTATGAGAAGATATCAATGGACAGTTCTTCCTCAAAGCATGGCTAATAGTCCCACTTTAAGTCAAAAGTTTGTGGCACAAGCCATTGAGCCTGTGAGACAACAATGGCCAATGATATATATTGTCCACTACACTGATGACGTCTTATTAGCAGGGAAAAAATCCTCAGGATTTGCTTTTATGCTATAGAGATTTACAACATGTCTTAGCTGATAAAGGACTGCAAATAACTCCAGAAAAGGTACAAATTCAGGATCCTTATAATTATTTGGGCTTTAGACTTACAGATCAAGCTATCTATCTCCACATGATAGTTATTCACAGGGACAGTTTAAAAACCTTAAATGATTTTCAAACTTTGCTAGGTGATATCAGTTGGCTTCACCTCTATTTAAAGCTTACTACAGGAGAATTGAAACCTTTATTTGATATTCTTAAAGGGAATTCTGATCCTACCTCCCCTATATCTTTATTTCCAGAGGATTGCTGGCTTTATAGCAAGTAGAAAGAGCTATTGCAAAACAATGTGCTACTTACATAGATTATTCTTTACCCTTACATTTCTTGATTTGTAACACGACTCATGCAGCTATAGCATTGTTGTGGCAAAGAGCTCCCCTTATGTGGATACATTCAAGGATATCTCTTAAACGTAATAGCCTACCATATTATGAGGCAGTGGCCTATATGATGATACTTGGAAGGAAGCAGGCACTGACTTATTTTGGCAAGGAGCCAGACATCATTATTCAGCCTTTTACTGTAGATCAAGATGCTTGGCTGAAACAGCATAGTACGGATTGGCTGCTTGCTCAGATAGGATTTGAAGGAACTATAGATAATCACTATCCTCAAGATAGGTTGATAAAATTTTTAAATGTACATAAGGTAATATTTCCTAACATGACATCTTTACAGCCTTTTTTAAAGCTCTTTAGATTTTTACTGATGGCTCCTTTAAAGGACAAGCTAGGTATCTTATGAATAATCAACAGGTAGTCATAGAGACTCCTAGCCTCTCAGCTCAGTTAGCAGAACTGACTGTGGTATTAAATGTTTTTCAGACTGTGAATGACACTTTTAATCTTTTTACTGATAGTTTATATGTGGCCCAGTCTGTTCCTTTATTAGAAACATGTGGTACATTTAATTTTAATACAGCAGCAGGATCTCTGTTTCACAATTGCAAAATGTCATTATTGCTCAAAAAGATCCATTTTATACTGGTCGTATATGAGTTCATTCTGGTCTTCCTGAACCTTTAGCTGCAGGCAATGATTTCATTGACAGAGCTCTCATAGGAGAAGCCTTAGTTTCAGATCCTGTTGCATTGGCTAGATGTGATCATGATAAATTTCATCTTTCCAGCCATACCTTAAGACTCTGACATAAGATCACCAAGGAGCAGACAAAAATGATTGTAAAACAATGCCCTAACTGCCTTACATTAGCTCCAGTTCTGCATTTAGGGGTCAATCCACGAGGCCTTATGCCTAATCGTATTTGGCAAATGGATATAACTCACTATGCAGAATTTGGAAAGCTTAAATATATACATATCTGTATTAACACTTGTTCAGGATTCATTTTTGCTTCTGTACATACAGGAGAAGCCTCTAAAAATGTAATTGATCATTGTTTACAAGCCTTTAATGCTATGGGATTACAGATAATGGAACAGCCTATACTGGCAAAAAATTTCATATCATTTTGTAAAGAATTTGGCATTGAACATAAAACTGGAATTCCTTATAACCCAATGGGACAAGGGATTGTTGAACATGCACACTGTGCTCTGAAAAATTGGCTTGTAAAAACAGAAAGAGGAATTATATCCTCCTAGGTCAGCAAAAGCACATCTTGCTTTTGTCTTATATTTCTTAAACATTTTGCAGACTGATGTTAAAGGCCAGTCTGCCTTGGATTGCCACTGGCATCCATGCACTTCCAGGTCTCATGCCATGGTGAAATGGAGAGATCCACTTACTAACAAGTGGGAAGGTTCCTGACCCCATTTTAATATAGGAAAGAGGCTTCATTTGTGTCTGTTCACAGAAAGAAGATGGAGCACGATGACTGCCTGAAAGATTAGTTCATCAGGTGGATGCAAATCCAGAGTCTTTTTACTAAACATGCTTCCAGCTAAACTTATGGCATTTTTTTTTAAGCCAGCAAAATAGCCTCCAGTATTTTCCTGAGTAATAACAGTTCCTTTGTGATTCTCAGAGCGGCTTCCCTCAACACTTGGAGGCCAGACCCTAAGTCTGAGTGTTGCTAATTTGCAACTGTATTGAGTGCCTGGGGCATCCCCACAGATAATCTTAAGCTTGTTGCTTTTAAACTTTTGACTTTTTATCATAAGCAGGTTTGTTACAGACATGCAAGCTGGACTTCAGAGAGGCTCTACATGGCAGTTATTCATCATGATGAAGAAAAATCGTTACATGCATATTGTGCCTTTGGGCTGTATGGGAAAAAGGTGTTCTATTAGGGCCTATAGCCAAAGATGGGCCACTGGATCTATGACTCTCAGCAACTTAAGACAGAGTCATGTGCCAAGAGTCTGTGTTTGTTAATAATACACACTAAAGGCCTGGTTTGTGCAAATAAACACAAACTAGCTGCATCTGATCTCCGAGATGGGTAAGAGAGAGATCAGTAGATCTAGACCTAAGACAGGCGGGGCCGCCAGCCACCATAATTCCCAGGCAGGACTATGATACATAAATATATCTTATGCCCCAGTCCAGCTCAAATTTAATAAATAAATAAGGAAGAACTGTAACCTCCCTCAGTCAAAAGCCAGATGATTCAGACCTTGCCTTGCCACAAAGCAGCTAGCCCACCTAGGGTAAGACAAAGGAAGCCCTTTTTGTTCTGCCCCTTCTCTGCCTCTTTTGAAGTTCCTACTAGGAGACACCACCTATTTGAATTCCTGAGTACCTTCACCTGGCAAGTTTCTGATTGAAACCAGATGCTAATTTGGCCACAAGATCCTGGTTTACTGGGAGATGGGTTTCCCTTGTCTACTCAGATTCAAAATACACATTGAATCTTGATCAAAACTTTTGACTTGGTCTTGTTATTTCTTTGGGCGTCTGATTCCTATAATTTCCCAGGCCCCTTCCTCTCTTCCAAAAACCCAATTTGTGTAGCTGCTAGCAGCTACCACAAGCTGGCTATGAATATTCATGACCCAAGCTTTGGGGGAAGGAGCAAGTAGACTATGATATCTAACAGGAAAGTAGCCTAGCATAAAAGTGAATTTTACTTTAGTTTCAGTAAGTGACCTGTCTCTGGTTGACAAATTAGTTGCATAACAGTAGGTAAGAAAATTAACAACCTCAATTGGTTGTTCATGTGCGTGAGCTAGCATTGCCACATACAAATGTGTATATTTACCATAAATATGTATCCCACACTTCCACACAAAAATCAACAACTGTTTTTGAAGACAAAACTTCATTAAGTGATAAATCATTAAAAGATCGGGAATGATCTTCACAACATCTGAGCCGTGGACGTTGGAAGTACATTCTACATAGGAACCATAATTTGCAATAAATGATTTTCCTAGTATTTGATCAGCAAGAAACAGGTTAACTGACAATTATCCAGAAAATGACTTCTTAATAATTTCCCCTCAATGGCTGTTTAATTTTGATTCTAATAATACTCAGATTTGTGAGCCATTCTAGGCCCAAGATTAATAAAATACAGTTCAACATTTATAATCTCAGGAACTAAACAAACTAACTCACTTATGTTTAAGCCTGCATTTCTTCATTTATCACTTGTCTTTTTGATATACCAATTTAAATAAAAAATTTTCAAAAGACAGTAATACTTTTAGTTTTTTAATTGATTATTTTTTCAAATAACTCTTCCTATTAATTCTGAAAATTTCATAGGATGTATTTTGATCATATCTACCTTTAACTAACCTTAAATATATTCTATCTCTCTATTTCTCAAAATTACTGTTCTATTTGTGTTTTATTAAGTAAACTGCAAAAACATCTACTTTAATTTGTACTGCCTATACATCTATAATTTGAGGACTATCCACTGGTAAATGGTAAATCTACCAGAGGCACACCTAAAAGAAATCAGACCCTCTCTATCCAGAAACCAGAAAATGTCCATCTCTGTCTTTGTTTGTGTGAGTGTGTGTGTGTGTGTGTGTGTATGTGTGTGTGTGTTTATGTGCAAGTGTACAACTAATTATATTTAAATAAAAAAAAGTATTGGGAGTCAGTTATCTCCTGCACTTCCTTGGTTCAAAGTATTCAGGGTTGTGGGAATGATCATCTTTACTCTGAGTCACATCATCCACCCATGAACATAGATTATATATTAAAACCTGAACTCCTAAATAAATTTTACTTCTCCTAAATCATCTGTTTGCCTCAAGTTTAGAGTGAGTACAGTTTGCAAGGATGAAGAGATTGTTTTGGACTGTCTATTTTTATAATTACATTTTTTTATTGTTTAACATGCATTGAACGAATTGTTTGATTATACATCTTATTTCAATGAAGATTTCTATTTTTGACTGAAAAATCTAAAGATGGTTGTGATGATTGATCTGAATTGTCAAACTAATAAGACTGGGACAGTTAGAGAGACAAGCCTCTGGGTGTGACTGTGAAAAATTATGGGATGACGATTAATCCACTGTGTGTGGCATCACTCTGGGCAATGATTATGGAGTATATGAAAAGACCAAAAGAAAATGAGTTGGACCATCCATTGTTGTCTTCTTCCTGTAGATGTACAGATGCAAAGTGGCTAGCAGCCTTTGTTTCTTATGCTTTGAATTCTACTCCACAGTGGAAGGTGACTCCAATTATCAACCAGAATAAACTAGTTACTTTGGTCACTGTATTTTATCAAAGCAACAGAAAAAAAATCTATAAAATGCTCAGACTTTTCAACTTCAGTATTTGTTATCAACAATTATTTCTTTTTCATAAAAATTCTACTGTAAATATTTACATTGACAATATTATGTTCTGGATGACATACATAATGTCTATATGTATTCAGTGTCACTTTAAAGTCTTGGATCATATATACCCAATGCATTTTTCCTTTTTTAAAATTTGGCATTCAAAGGATTATATAATTAAACATTTAAATGCATAGCTATTTTAGAAATATAACCTTTTTAATGGACTAAATTCAGTATAATTTTAGTCCTCTAGAATATTGGACAAATGAGTGGGGGGGTATATAAATGTAAGCATATGGTTCAATAACAGGTGTATTAAATATTACCAGGTACAACTATTGATTATCTTGTGCAGGCCTTGATTATTTCTGTACTTGTTGTAAAAATGATTATGCCTTTGGTCCTTTGAAGGCTTGATGCCCCATTGAAGGGGAATGCCAGGACTAGGAAGCAAAAGAGGATGGGTTGGTGAGCAGGGGGTAAGGAGAGGGGATAGGAGGGTTTTAGGAGGGAAAACCAGGAAAGGGGATAATATTTAAAATATAAATAAAGAAAATATCTAATAAAAAAGACAAATTAAAAATAATAACAAAAATATGGGTTTTTTGTTTTTGTTTTTGTTTTTTTGTTTTGTTTTGTTTTTGCTTTTAAAATGTCCCCAGTGAGGTTCTTTCTTGTTGACTCACTCTATATTGAGCAATGATAGTACCATTTCTTAGGTGAGTAGCTTTCAAACTGCAATTTTCACCCTGAGGTCTTTGTGTCTCCCACAATGTTATAGATAAGGAGCCACCTCATCCATCCTGACCTGGGGATGTCCTGACCAAAAATAATAAAGAACAGAGATAAGTAAGGCCATAGTTATATTTTCCCAAAAGAATTATTACAGATTTAAAAACACTATCAAAGCATTCACCCACATTTTCTTGGGTCAGCACTGCTGAGGCATATACTAAAGTAGGCTGAGGAATATTTGACTATGAAGTTTGTAAGCAGGAATTAGAAAACATTGTTGTCCTTTAGAAATCTTGTCATAGGAGAGCATATACCACCCATTACCTCCACTGCAAAAAGCATATAATTTAACTTTTAATATTTAGGTCAAGGAGCTGAAGAAATAGGTTAATATTTAAGAATGCTGATCACAAAGAGGTCCAGAATCAAGTTCTCAGTATCCACATAATGCCTATTTCTCTATCTTCTAGAGGTGTAATATTGTCTCTCTGCCATCTGTGGTAGTCTACAACTAGACTCACATACATAAACACAACAGAAATAGGAAATAAATCTTAAGAAAAGTAAAGTTTAGGACAATGTGCTTTATGATATTATTGTAGTGAAATATCTAATTGAAATAAATCTTTACGTCCTCCTACATTTCAGATGAAGGATGATGTCTGACTTATAAACTTATAATGAAGGAAAATCCTTAGCTGTTTTGATTTTATAAAGAAAAAGAAGAATTTCTGGTTGCATATAGCTTTGCACTACCCTCCTTTGTTCTGTGAAGTGGCTGCACTACCAGCCACCTCCTAGCTTCCCTTGAATCTGTGTGCGGATAAAAGGCACACACACACACACACACACACACACACACACACACACAGTTGTTTCTTTTCAACTTGCCTTAGGACACTATTGGTGAGTGCTAATATTTCACCTAGAAAAGTGTGCACTTAATAATATTTTATATCTGCCTCTCCCACCTGCCCTAAACTTCAGTTGATCAGTGGAATCTAGTCCCTACTAAACATTTCAGACCACCCGCCTTATAGGAATGGCCACAGCCTGAGACCTCACATGCATGGATGCGTGGTTCTCCATTCTCCAAAGCAAAGTGAACTCCGGCTTGCCTTCTTTGTGCCCCCATCTCCTCTAGGAACCTGCAAGTCCTACCTGTATCTTCTGACCAACAATAGGCTCATGGCTTTCTTTACTGACAAATCAGGAACCAATTGGGTGGGCAAGAAGTGCTTGCTGACAGGAACTGAGTGTGGCTGTGGGGAAGGTTCTGCCAACAACTGACCAATGCAGACGTGGATGCTTGAAGCCAGCCATCAGATTGAGTTTAGGGCCTTCTGTGGGGGAAGAAATGGAAGAATTGGAAGAGCTGAGGGGGATTGCAACCCCATAGGAAAAACAACATTGGCTCGCCAGACCTCCCAGTGCTCCCAGGGACTAGACCACCAATCAAGGTGTTCACAGGGTAGGGATCTATGGCTCCAGATACATATGTAGCAGAGGATGACCTTATTTGACATCAATAGGAAGACAGGCCTTTGGTCCTGTGGAGGTTTGATGCCCCAGTGTAGAGGGAGGCTAGAGTGTTGGGGCAGGAGAGGGTGGGGTAGCACTCACATAGAGGCAAAGGGGAAGGGGAGAGGAAGGATACAGAATAGGGAGTTTGTGAAGGGGTAACCTGGAAGGAGTATATCATTTGAGTTGTAAATGAATGAAATGATTAATTTTTTTAAAAAGTAAAAAAAAAAAAAATCAATTGAGGAAGATGACCTTATTATCAAAACTGTCCCCTACAATTTCTAACTTCAATATTTCTTATTCAGGCTAATATTATCTTATACCATTACAACTAGTTTTTTGTTTGTTTGTTTGTTTTTTGTTTTGGTTTGTTTTGGTTTTGGTTTTGGTTTTTTTGAGACAGAGTTTCTCTGTTTATCCCTGGCTATCCTGGAACTTGCTCTTTAGACTAGGCTGGCCTCAAACTCAGAAATCCACCTGCCTCTGCCTCCCAAATGCTGGGATTAAAGGTGTGCACCACCACTGTACAGCACTGTTATAACTCTTAAGGGAATGAGATTTTGCTAAACTTCATCTGTTACCTAAATGCAGGTATCCATTCTCTATTCCCTCACTGCTCCTCTACTCCTATTATGTTTTCTGTCTCTTAGACTGCTGCTTGCTCAGAAAAGCTTCTTCTAAATTCTGCCCCTTAGGACGAACTAACTAGTACCCTCAGAGCTTCCAGGGACTAAACTACCAACCAAAGAGGACACATGGTGGGAATCATGGCTCCAGTAGCATATGTAGCAGAGGATGACCAAGTCAGTCATCATTGGGAGGAGAGGCCCTTGGCCCTGTGAAGGTTCTATCCCCCAGTGTAGGGGAATGCCAGGGCCAGGGAGAGTGTGGGTTGGTGAGAAGGGGGAGGGGGAGGGAACAGGTTTTTTTGTTTTTTTAGTTTTTATTTTTATTTTTTCTTTCTTTTTTTGGAAGGGAAACGGGAAAGAATATATCATATGACATGTAAATAAAGAAAGTATCTAATAAAAAGTACAAATATCTACATTGTGATAGTCATTAATCATGTATAATTATGTGGTTTCGCCGATTATCCAATTTATCTACATGAATCAGGACATATTTGTTTACTTGTAAACATAAAGGCTTTTCCCAACACTTCTTTCAGTTATTTGCAATTCATTGTTAATTTGAGTTAATTGTAATTAAGGGAAGAAATAAAGATAGCATTACAGGTGGAATTCTTTCTTTTTACTAAAATGTATTTTTATTGGCATTACAGCTCTCTTAATGATAGCTCTATCTAACATTTTACTAATAGATGAAAAGTTCAAATTTAAATACAATTGTCTGAAGTTAATAAAATGGTAAATATTTTGATTCACATATAATATAAATTTTTAATTCAGGAAACATTTCAGACTTACTTTATCAAGGAGAACAACTAGGAAATATGAAATGAACTACTTTAAGTGAACTGTTGTAGTGTTACTTCACAGGTCTTTCTGAAGCTTCAACTGAGGCACACATAAATATATGTTAATATTTAAATTTTAGAACATATTAGAATATCAGACTATATTAAAATCATAATTCCAACTATAAGTGAAAAAATATAGCATAATTCAGTTTTATTTAGCAGTACTATCATTTATTAAAGGATACATTCTAGGATGTGATCATTGGTAAGATCTTAAGCATAAAAATTAGATCCTATGACCCAGCCTTTTCATTCAGAATAAACTCTTCCTCTCAATGTGGAAGAGTTTTCATGTTTTCAAAGTAGAATATTGAAACTGTCCCGCAGTTTCACGAACTGGGTTCTCTCTCGACCGAAGGGAGAAGAAAGACCTGAAACACAAGAGTTCTAGAACAAAAGAACACGAAGCCAAGTTGCATCCCAATCAAAGCTTCGACTTTACTTTTGGGGGTTCGGGATTTATATGTACACGGGGGTAAGTGAAAACTGGATCTCTAGGTTACAGTGACATTTGCATAACATAAACAATTCGGGAGGAGTCAGGAGTCAGGAAAGCCAGGCTGCCAGGCTTGAGTTCTTGAGGGTGGTGGCTCCAGGTGTCCCGCAGGTCTCAGCTCCGAGGAGAGGTTGGAGGTGCGGCCCACGGTGGGGGAGGAGGTCAACAGCAGGTGTCTTCAGGTAGCAGACTGCCAGCCAGCAGGCACACCTTTCTCTCAAATCCTGGAAGACGGAACTTAGAGCAGTGGGCCTCTGTCTTGGCACAGCAGGCATGAGCTGAGTCTCCTGTTACAAGCTCCGATGTCTGAGAGCGGAGGCAGGAAAGGGAGGGACCCAACAGAATATGGCATTTATTTGATTATCATACAGGAGGAATGTAGCTGTACTACATCAGATGTTGCAGTAAAACCATGTTTTGAAATTTACATTTATTGTTTCATGGTTGTTATTTTTAGTATTAGTTTTTATTTCTGGAGTTGACTTGCCACTTCATTGCTAGTCAGCTGGTTTCTCTATTTTAGTGTCTCAGTCAACTCCCATCACAACAAATGTACATAATACATGGGCAGCAATGGCTGGAAGACGATCTGTGCAATGAGCGAATGTTTACTGAAGCATGGATATTTGTCTTATACTGGACCACGAACAAGCCATTTAGAAAAACCTTGGCTTCTGATCAAAGATATAGCAGAACAGGCTATTTTCTTCTTTTCACAGAACTCTACACTAAATGATGAAAGAACCTTTGGCATCTTTGAGCTTCCAAATGTGCTGCCAGTATAGTCATTTGATTTGAGCTTATTCTGTCTTTAAAGAAAGGCTTTGAAAAAAAACCCTAAAATATTTATTCTATAATAAATTAATTAAACTAATTATGATTTAGCATGACATTTTCTAACTGGCATTTCCTTGTTTACAGTAGCATCCATTGAGGTTAATGAATATAAAAAAAAAAATCAAGATCCCTGTCTTCAAGGACTTCATAATATAGACAAGAGGAGATACTAATATTTTCATACCTCATAAACTAGCAGATTAACTGAGTGAGCTATTAATGAATTAAATTATTTGGTCTAATTATATACTGATTCTGTTGGAGTTTTATTATACTATAAATGTTTTAAATAAATACTAAAATTTCAATTAATACTGTTAACTGGAGATCAATCAACTAAATTTCTTTTGTTTCTTCCTATTTTTTTTTCACAGCAGTATAGGAAAACAAGATCTTTGTATTTATGAGTTTTCTACCTCTAGATGTGAGCACACTGTTCCAATGCTTATTTTTTCAAACTACCTTTTATAGCATGCTATGACACCCATTTCCTTGCTACCTTACAAAAATCCCAAACTGAAACAACATAGCTTTTGAAAATAAACAGTTAAGAGGGAAAATATCATTACTCAAATTCATCTTCAAATGAGTTATAATAAACTTACAAAAAATTTTACAACAGGAAATTTTTGCCATATTCTTATGACTAAGATATCAATGAAACCGAGAAAATATAAATTTTGGGGGCTTGAGAGATGGCTCAGTGGTTCAGAGCATTGACTGCTCTTTCAGAGGTCCTGTACTGGCTGGTTTTGTGTGTCAACTTGACACAGGCTGCAGTTATCACAGAGAAGGGAGCTTCATTTGGGGAAGTGCCTCCATGAGACCCAGCTGTGGGGCATTTTCTCAATTAATGATCAAGGGGGTAGGGCCCCCTGTGGGTGGTGCCATCTCTGGGCTGGAAGTCTTGAGTTCTATAAGAGAGCAGGCTGAGCAAGCCAGGAGAAGCAAGTCAGTAAGAAACATCACTCCATGGCCTCTGCATCGGTTCCTGCTTCCAGACCTGCTTGAGTTCTAGTCCTGACTTCCTTGTGATAAACAACAATGTGGAAGTAAGCCAAATAAACCCTTTCCTACCCAACTTGATTCATGGTCATGATGTTTGTGCAGGAATAAAAACCCTGACTAATACAGGTCCTGAGTTCAATTCCCGGCACTGTGGTTCAGAACCATTTGTTATGGGATCTGATACCTTCTTCTAGTGTGTCTGAATATAGTGACAGTGTACTTACATAAATAAATAAATCTTAAAAGAAAAATAAAATATACCTTTACAGGAATATCAAAGGAATTTTCAGGAGAAATGAGTATTTTTATAGACTTATTCTATGAGTTGAAGAAGACAGAATTGAGTACAAGTAAGAAAAAATAGAGAGTAGCAGACAAGTACTTGTCTATTTAAGGAACCATATATAGATGTACAGTGTATTAAACAAGTGTTCATGAAAGAGAAGGTCCAGTAAATAATGACATGATAAGAAATGCCTTGGTATGCCCTATAAATTCCATTTCATCTTGAAAACAATATGGTGGTTTGAATGATAATATCATAAAGGCTCATATATTTGAATACCTGGCTCCTAGCTAGGGGAACTCTTTGGAAATAATTAGGAGTTGTGGCCTTGTTGGATGAAGTATGTCATTGGGGCCAGACATTGAAGTTTCAAAACTTTTATGCCAATTCATATAGCCATCTCTCTCTGTCTCTCTCTCTGTCTCTCTCTCTGTCTCTCTCTGTATCTCTCTGTCTCTCTCTGTCTCTCTCTCTCTCTCTGTCTCTCTCTGTGTCTCTCTCTCTCTCTGCTCTATTGTTATTCAAGGCATAAGCTCTAAGCTATTACTTTGCTCTGTCATTGTAGACTCCAACTCTCAGAAACTGTAAGCTCAGATTAAGTGTCTTTGTTTTTGTGTTTTTTTTTTTTCTATAAATTGCCTTAATTGTGCTGGTTAATCATAGCAGTAGGAAATTAACTAAGATAGATAATGACAGTTATATAAAATATGAGTTGGTTGTTCACTGTGTTTATATCTTTTCATTATAATCTCTTTATCTAAATTGAAGCACTGGTAACTTAAAGAACATGATATAAATATTTCCTATGAATTTTAATGCAATTTCAGTTAGATAAATTGTATTTTGTAGTAATTTGATAACATTTGAATCTAATTTTATTATATTTCATCTCTTTAAAATTTATTTTATTTTGCTTTATCCTTAATTTACATTTGTATACCAATTTTGTTTCTTAAGTCAATTTAACTCATTGATATAATGTTAAGTTACACATAGTTTTTCAGTGTTTTATTTCTTTTTTATATAAAAATATGAACTTTCAGTTACTTTAAATCTTAATGACAGTTTACTCTCCCTCCTAAAAAACAAGTCCCTCCCCCACCCACCTCCCCTCTCCTTAACCTGTCATTCCTTCTTAGTTTCTCTTCAGAAAAATCAGACATTCCATGAATGTCAACCAATTATGGCATATCATGTTACTGTGAAACTAGGCATTTCCTCTTATATTATTGTTGGATGAAGCAATCCCATAAAATAAAAGGATCAGAGACAGTATCTGCACTAACTGTTATGAGTCCCACAAGAAGACCAAGCTATACAACTGTACATAAGTAGAGAGGGCCTTTGTTACTTCCATGCAAGCTCTCTGATTGTTCATTCACTGGTTCAGTCTCTTTGAGCCCTTAGGAACCCAGAGTGTTTAATTCTGGTTTTATTCTTGTTGTTTTCTTTTGTTTTTGTTTGTTTGGTTTTTTGTATCCTTGACCCCTCTGGCTATGACAATTTTTAGCTCCTCTTTTCATCTACCTAAATGTTTGGCTTGGTTCTCTGCATCAGCTATAAATAGCTGCTATTTGTAAGTCAATTTTATTTCTTAAGTCATTTTAATTTATTGATATGCTGTTAACTTTAGATGTAGTTTATTTAGTGTTTTACTTGTATAACGCAGTTATTTTTAGATTTATATAAGTGATACCTATAAACAAACATGTTCTAATATGTAGTTTTGAAATTGAAATAAGTTAATTATAGATGTAATTGGGTTTTTTTTCAAAGATTTATTTATTATTACAAATAAGTACACTATAGCTGTCTTCAGACACACCAGAAGAGGGCATCAAATCTCATTACAGGTGGTTGTGAGCCACCATGTGGTTGTTGAGGATTTGAACTCAGGACCTCTGGAAAAGCAGTCAGTGCTTTTACCCACTGAACCATATCGCCAGTCCCTATAGATGTAATTGATACAGTCTTATATTCTTTTTAGTTAAAAATTTTAAACTAGGACCCTCAGAGCTCCCAGGGACTAAAACTCCAACCAAAGAGTACACATGGTGGGACTCATAGCTTCAGCAGCATATGTGTAGCAGAGGATGGTCAAGTTGGTCATCAATGGGAAGAGAGGCCCTTGGCCCTGTGAAGGTTCTATGCCCCAGTGTAGGGGAATGCCAGGGCCAGTGAGCAGGGGGAGGGAACAGGGGTTTGTTTTATTTATTTCTTTTTAAATTTTTTTTTGGAGGGGAACCTGAGAAAGGAGATATTGTAAATAAAGAAAACAGCTAATAAAAAAAATTAAACTAAAGTTTGAAAAGAAAATGATGGAAAATAAAGCTACTTTCTCTTATTAGGCATGTTTTGAAGCCTTTTTAGTGATAGAAATATATACTTTGAGATTAATTACACAATATTATGAAATTAATTTGTTAGTAAATTAACATTGACACATTAAAAACTTCATAATGAAAAGGGAAATGTAAAGGATTATATGCTCATTCAGGGTGGCAGAAAATACTAAAGATGCTAAAGCCTAGATAACTCTTTAGGGACTGTTTTGTGTTAAAGATAAATGAACATTCCACTTTTTGTGATATTTTATCACTTTTGTGGTGTGTAGACTTGATCCATGAGAACTCCAAATTTCCATACATCTATCATGATTGTGAGGTGGGGGGAATAAAAGTAAAAGAATGAGGAGAATCTATCCATCCTCTAGATGTCTGTAATCACTGATAAAGCTTCTATCTGTAGCTCTGTACTGTTTGCCACCTTTACTCACTCTATCTTCAATCTGGACACATGATGAGGGTAAAATAACAGTGAGGAAAAAAGAAAGCACCTTCAATAAATAGTCCTTGTCTACCAGGTGGTCTGGACGTAAGAGAATAAAAATAGATTCATATATAAAAGCTCAACTCCAAGTGGATCAAGAATGAATACAGAAATTGTGGTTCATTTACACAATGGAATACTACTCAATTATTAAAATGAGGACATCATTAATATTGCAGGCAAATGAATGGAACTAGAAACTATCATGCTGAGTGAGGTAAATCAGACCTAAAAGAACATGCCTGGCATGCACTCACTGAAAAGTGGGTGTAAGACAAAAAGTATAGAGAACCTAGGACACAACCCATAGAACTTCAGAAATGTAACAAACAGAAAGAACCAAGTTAGGGTGCTTCAATCCCACTTAGAACGGGAAAGAAAATAATCATAGGAGGCAGAGGTAGAAAAGACCTAGGTGGGAGAGAGGAGGGGAAAAGGAGAACATGATAAGGTATGGGGGAGGGACTGGAGAGAAGCCCAGAGGGCCAGGAGGATGAAGGAAATATGCACCCTTAAGGGGAAGGAGGGAGAACCTTCTAGAAAGTATTAGAGACCCAGGAGGTAAGAGACTCTCAGGACTCAATGATGTTGAACTTGGCCAAAATACTCAATATCAGGGAGAGGGAACTCAAAGATCCTACCTCCAGTAGATAGACAGGGCTTCAAGGAGAGGGACAGGGTTACTAACCCACAGTCAAAAGTTCTGACCCAGAAGTGTTCCTGTCTAAAAGAACTGAAAGGAGAAAAATGGAGAAGCGACTGAAGAAAAGGCAGTCTCTTTCAATGACTGGCCAAACTTTGGATCCATCTAATGAGGACATTCCAAGCCCTGACAATATTACTGATGTTATGGTATCTGGCATGGCTATCCTCTGAGAAGTCCTACCAATAGCTAACTGAGACAGTTGCAGATACCTATGCCCAACCATTGGCCTAAAGTTGAATTAGGGGAAGGATTGAAGAAGCTGAAGGGGAGGGCATCCTCCTAAGAAGGCTACCAGTCTCAACTAACCTGGATTCTAGGGAGCTCCCAGAGTCTGAGCCACCAACCAGGCATCATACACAGGCTGGTATGTGTAACCTTCCTACAGCTGAGGGCTGATTCTTCAGACCCCACCTGGCCACAGATAACCATGCCTCTCTGCCCACCTCCTGCTAATAGCCACTCCTCTATCCAAGTTCCATTTAAGCTAGAAGTCCCACCTCCAGAGACCGAAGATGAAGCTGCTGATTGGGCCAAGTTGCTGACGAACTTGAGGGAGGGGTTTTGCTTATCTATCTACCTGTTTGCTTGTTACAAAGAGAAAAAAATGAATGATGGCAGACTGAAAGCACACAATGTGTTGGTCTAATTTTTTCAAACCCTTTCCCTCATTTCTGGTACCTTTAATTATTCAGGCCCTTTGACCCCCATTCCAGACAACCCATTCTTATGAGTCGCTGCAGGCAGCCACAGGTCTGGGTCCTCTGGCACACGTATATCAGAGGACACCCTTGTCTGTCCTTAGTGGGAGATATGCTTAAACTTTGACAGACTTGAGGCCTGTGGGGAGGCTGGGTGGGAAAGAGCACCTTCTTAAAGTCAAGGAGAAGGAAGAATGGGATGAGGAATTATGGGAGTGGCACCAGAAAAAGAGGGGCAATGTCTGGAATGTAAATAAGTAAAATAAATACATTAAAACCTTAAGAAATAGTAAGAAGAAAACATTCTCTTCTAAAGGCAGAGTTCCACAGTTTCTGCCAGGATAAGTTGTATTTCCATAAACTTCAGGGTCAAGAGGACCAGAAAAAAAAATCAATGCTTATGTCACTGGTTTTATAACTGTGAACCCTACTTAAAATGCTGTCTGTAACCAATAAAGCTGGGTTCCTGAATTCTCAATCTCTCTCCCCCCAACTCCCACTCCAGTTATCTCTCTTACACTCTCGTTTTCTTTCCTTTTATGCTTCTATTTCAGGTTTCAATAACAGGTAATGTAAAATTTCCCTACAATTTGAAATGTTCTTGAAAACTAAATTCTTAAATGTAGAGCTACATACACATGCAATACCACATCAATACTACCTACCAACAGAAATTTTGTAAAGATATAGACCAATTGCACAAGTTAAATTCTATGTTTTAGGGCTGGAGAGATGGCTCAGCAGTTAAGAGTACTGACTTCTCTGTCAGAGGTACTGAGTTCAATTCCCAGCAACCACATGGTGGCTCACAACCATCCATAATGGGATCCAATGCACTCTTCTAATGTGTGTCTGAAGACAGCTGCTGTATACTCATATAAATAAAAAATAAATAAATCTTTAAAAATTCTGTTTTATGCATTATTCTTAAAACATTTAGCAATTTCCCCATTAATGTCTGCTACTTCACTGCTTTAAAAAACTTATTTATTTTACAATTGTACCTGTGTTCTCAGAAAAATATACATAGGAAAGAGTACAAGGAGAGACAACTAAAGGAGGTGAAAATTTAGGTGGAAACTGAGTGCAGTGAAAACTTCCTTGAATTTGAGAGGGTAAGCCTGGCGAGGACTCCTAATAATGGAGTATATAAAACCTGAACCAGCCATCTTCTCTAACTAGGCTAGGCTCCCAGTGGGTGGGACTTGGCTTTAAAATATCCCAAGATCAACCATCTGTCCTTCCTGTAAAATGCACTGGTGCAAGGGAGGGCTAGGAGCTTGTAAGAGTGGATAGCTAGAGATTGGTCGAACTTGACATCCAAGTCACTAGAAGGGGCACTGTTTAAGACTAGGTATAACCACAAATCACTGTCATAAAGGTGTCAGAGAATGAGTACTGTCCTCATAGATCCATGCCTAACCCAGATACTACCTGAAGCTTCCTCCAGTAGATACAGATAAAGATACCCACAAACATTAGGCAGAGCTTGGGAACCCTCGAAAGAGAGGGAAGAAAGATAGTAGGAGTCAGAGTATTTGAGGATACCAGGAAAACACGTGACTCACAAAATCAAGTAAGCAAGGCTCCTAGGGACTCACAGAGATGGAAAGAGCAACTACTGAGCCTGAAAGGGTCTATGCTTGCTCCTCTGAATATGTGCTGTGGTTGTTTACCTTGGAGTTCTTGTAGGATTCCTAACAATGGGAATAGGGATATTTCCGACTCATTTTCCTGTTCATAGGACCCTATTCCTCCTACAGGACTGCCTTATGCATCATTGATTAGAGGATTTAGGTTTAGTAATATTGTACCTTGTTACACCATGTTCAGTTGATGTCATTGGGAAATCAGTTTCTTAAGGGAAACTGAGAACCAATGGATCTTGGGAAGAGGGTAGGTTAGGTATGGCTGAGGGGAGTTAAGTGAGGAGAGGTTGTGGTCAGATGTATTATATGAGAAAAGAATAAAGAAAAAGAAAAGTAAAGTAAAAAGAAAATATGCATGACAGAATATGGTCAAACTGCAGAAACTATCTCATGCAACACAGCAATTTAAACAGTTGTCCATTTATTTAGCATTCAAAGATTTACCTCAATCTTTTATTTCAGTACCATTATTTTTTGATTTGTTGTTTTCTTAATAGCTCTGGCAGCTCTTAATCTCGTGTTGTTAATTCACTGTCCAGGGCTAAACTAATCAATGTTCTGTATTTTTCAATGTTTAATGTTGTCTTTGTAGTAATATATATATATATATATATATATTATATACATATAATATATATATAATGTATATACATATATATGATATATATAATGTGTATACATATACATATATATGTATGTATGTATATATATATGTATATATATATACATTTCTCTCTCTCTTTGCCTTCCAGTGTGCATGTGTGTATGTGTATGTGTGTGTGTGTGTGTGTGTGTGTGTGTGTGTGTGTTTGTGTGTATGAATACATGCATGCATGTGAAGGTGTGTATATAGAGGTCTGAGAATAACTTGTTACATTTGTGTTGATAGTTTATTAATTCTACAGTTTCTCAAACAATTCTATCATCTCCTATTATTGGAACAGAAAGAAAATTTTAGAGATGTGATGATTCTTTGTCTTCCAATATAAAACTAAAACACACAAAAGATATTCAGCCTTATCCCAGTAGACTCACTATCTTGACATATGATTTACTAGGATATAGAAAGAATGTCTTGTGAACTTTATGGAAACATAACATGTCAATGAGAAGCTGATTGGCCAATGAGCTGAAGCAGGAATAGAAGGTATGAAGAGAACCCTGGGAAAGAAACAGGTTTGGGAATAGATTTGCCCAGTCGCTGAGGAGACAGATGCATGAGAATGATAGAGGTAATGAGACACGTGGCAATTATTAGAATAGAAAGAAATAGCTTAGTTAAGTTACAAACTAGTCACGGAACAAGCCCAAGATTATGACCAATTTATTTATGTATAATTAAGTGTCAAAGCTGTCACTTTGGAAACTGGGACATGGGCGAAGAATCCCTTAGTTACACATGACCCCCTCATATTTGCTCTTAGAATGCAAGATTAGAGCCTGAGAAAAAGTATCCCAGGTGGAATGTGGGAAACAAACACTTCCCAGCACAGTTTCCTAGCTGGCTGAGGGGCTAGATCTCTTTAAGAAAGACCAAGAGGAGACTCCTGAGTTAGCTTAACTAGTGGATGCCTGAGCTGCATTGCTCTTTCTTTCTTGAACCTGTGCCTGAGGGCACAGTAGCTGTGGCTTCTTCTAAGCATAGAACAGTTTCAGAGAAAGGTTGAAATGTATACTAGAAAGAGCTAGATAGCACAATTCAGGTCCATGCAGGAAAAGCCTACAGCCTCCCTAAGAAACAGAATGACTCAAGACAGCAGAGCTTTAGTTACTGGCAACAGCAGCCTGAAAGACTGAGTTGAAGGTGTGGAGTTAGCCATCATAGATAATGTCCTGAGGAACATGCAGATGAATCTGAACTATGGTGGGACTGGAAAGTCCCAAACTTCTGAACTGGTAAGATATTAAGTTTGAAAACAATAAAGGAGAAAGAAACTAAGTGTATATACAAAAATTATAAGAAGAAATATTTAGTTTAAAATTGCCAAAGTGAAGTCATTAGAGAGTTCAATAGATTTAAAGAAATAAGGTACATAAAGATAAGAGGCATGATGATACAGAGCTTTCAGACTCTATGTAATGCAATTTTATATAGCTTATAAATAGAAATAACAAAGAGATGGATGATTGCCCTAACAGAAGCTGACACATTATCAATTATGTTTACTATTATGCTAGTTTATTATCCTAATCTGAATAATCATAATTTTTAACCTTCTCAAAAAAGAAGGCTTTAGAGATAGAAGAAAAGGAGAAATATTAAAAAAAATGGAGACAGGCTTTAAAAGAAAAATTTTAAAAATATTGAATAGAAGAAAATACTAAGATAATAGAGATACAAGAAGAAAAATATAAAATATGGATATAGACCTTTGAAAATAATAGAAAAAATATTAAATTGTGGAAGATTCTAAGATAAACAGAGAGGAAATAAAGCCAGAGCCTACAGCACTACCATGCAATGAAAATCAGGAAAGTCAGCAAAATGCTGTTAGAAAAACAACCTTAGCTTATCCAGTTACTATACAATAAATACCAGCACATGCTAGACACTCACAAAATTAAGAAGAATTTAGACAGTATCCCATACAAAGGTTAGATTTTAAAAATTATAAGAATACAATGTAAATAGAAAAAAATGTAAAAGTTTTAAGAAAAGCCAAACTGGCAAATGTTTTAATTGTGACAACATCAATTAAAAGGCGATTGTAGGCAAAGAACTCATAGTAACAATGTTTTTTTTCTTTCCTAAAGATAATCCAAAAGAAGGCCCCAGCCTTCTAGAATAAACAGAAGATACAGCAAAGCCTGACACTGGACTAATGAGTGTAGATCAGCAAGGAACAAACAATGGAACACATTGCCAGGAAATGACCCATGAGGCCCTGATATTAAATTCAACTCAGCCATCTTGGTGAGCAACAGAGAAACTCATCCTCAGAACAATTAAACACTTCTCTGGGTATAAACAGTAGTAACTGATATCAAAGACAGAGCTGCATTACTAAATAAAATAAAGATCAAACAAGTATTTTGCCAAGCTGCTATAAAATATAAGACCAAACCAAAAATTATAATTAGATGAGATCAAAATCAAAGGGCTAACTAGATATAGGATCAAATGTAACAATTTCACAAGAATCCTAGACTCTAATGTCGACACTTCACAAGATACCTACAGAGCATCTAGGAAATGGGACACCCTCACAAGTAAATCATAGTCTAAAATGGATTAAATGCATAGTAATAAAGGGTCAAATAGAAAAATTAAAGCATAAATATAGTCAGTGATAAATAGAAAACAACCCATTAAATTTAAATCAAAACATAATATAATTTGTTGATCCCTTTACATAGGAATAGCTCAGAAACTGGCCAAGACATAAAAATGTCTGCAGCCAGGACATGAGCGGAGAGTAGCCCATAAATCTTGTTGACTACAGAATCCTCAAGACAAATCATTCCATCCTTTCAAATAGCAGTGGTGGTACACACCTTTAATCCCAGCACTTGGGAGGCAGAAGCAGGCTGATTTCTGAGTTCGAGGCCAGTCTGGTCTACAGAGTGAGTTCCAGGACAGCCAGGGCTATACAGAGAAACTTGGTCTTGAAAAACCAAAAACCAACCAAAAAAACCAAAACAAACAGACAAAAAAATTAATATTACAGTTTCATTATATAGTCCAACATGACTTTGCTCTAAAAGAGAGCAAAGAATCATCTTTAACCGATCTGTGTATACTACTCATTCCCCACATACATTATTGCGGAAATATATGTTACTTGTGAAAGTTTATATGATTATAACCAATAAAGTTTAAACAGCCTTGAAAAGACCACCCTCAAGGATGCTGAAGAGGGTGTTGAGATGCTGAGACACTTTTATTGCAACATCCTGCTTTATCCAACCTCACACTACCTCAATATCTGATTTTTCAAAACTTGCATCCAGTATAGCTTCAAACCTGCTAATCCCAATTAGTCCATCCTCTCAGATTGTTCCAGTCAGAATTTCATCTAAGCCAGTACTTTCTCAGCACACACAGACAAGTTACAGCTAGTTTTCTTAGGATTAATCAATATTCCAATTTGTCTTTGGGCTCCCAAGAGAAAATGACAAACTCAGACAGTGGCAAGCAATTTTAAGAGAGCAAGGCCTACATTCCCCAGAGGTAGGGTGGGAGGGTTTCAGTTGCTAATGATGATGGGTGTTTGTCAATGTTTAAAGGGGGTTGGTTGTTAAGTTCTTAATGGTCTTGCTCAGAGATGAAACAGAATAAGGAACGTTAGATTCAGGGATTTTTTTTTTTTAAATTTTCTACTTTTATTAGATATGTTCTTTATTTACAATATCTCCTTTCCCAGGTTCCCCTCCAAAAAGAAAAAAAAAAAAGAAAACAAAAAGAAAACAAAAACAAAAACAAACCCCTGTTCACTCCCCATTCCCCCTGCTCACTGCCCCACCCCCTCCTGCTTACTGGCCCTGGCATTCCCCTACACTGGGGCATAGAACCTTCACAGGGCCAAGAGCCTCTCCTCCCATTGATGACCAACTTGGCCATCTTCTGCTATACATATGCTGCTGGAGCCATGAGTCCCACCATGTGTACTCTTTGGTTGGTGTTTTAGTCCCTTGGAGCTCTGAGGGCCCTAGGGACTAAAAATATGAGTTAGTTCATATTTTTATTGGTGGTAAGGGGTTGCAAACCCTTCAGCTCCTTGGGCCCTTTCTCTAACTCCTTCATTGGGGACCCTGTACTCAGTCCAATGGATGGCTGTGAGCCTCTACTTCTGTATTAGTTGGGCACTGTCAGAGCCTTTCAGGAGACAGCTATATCAGGCTCCTGTCATCCAGCACTTGTTGGCATCCACAGTAGTGTCTAGATTTGATGACTGAATATGGGAAGGATTCCCAGGTGGAGCAGTCTCTGAATTGTCCTTCCTTTAGTCTCTGCTCCATAGTTAGTCTCTACAACTACTTCTGTGGGTATTTTGTTTCCCTTTTTAAGAAGGAACAATGGTCTTCCTTTGTCTTGAGTTTCTTATGGTTTGTGGTTTGTACATTGTGTATTCTGATCATCTGGGCTATACTATAAATGTCAGAGGAAGCTAGTTGTCTAGAGAGTCCTCCAAAATTTTGCTATGTCACTGGAGCATCATCTTTGGCCTTCTGGCCCAGAACATCTGACAGACATTTTGTATAGCAGGAAACATGAAGGACCTACAAAGAACTCTCAGCAGTTGACTTGCCCATATCTTATTTGTCCAGATTAGAGAGGATACTATCAGCAATTGAAGCAAGGGAAGATTTTCTTACTCAGTGACTACATTACCATAAGAAGGAAACTCCACAAGGAAAACTCATTATTGTCTGGGAAGTGGCATGAGGATCCTGCCAGGTGCAGACCTCCCTCATTTTCAAAAAACACCTTTTAATGATAAAATATTTTTAAATACCATACTAACTGGATGTCCTATGCTTTTGAAGATCCTTTATCTATTTATAGTATATCTGAATAGGAAAATATGTCTTGTTTCTAGCTATTTACTATCCATGGAACTTTGAAAATGTCTTACTATCATTAATTAGACTAGTATTTAATATGACCCTTAGTTTGATTGTCTAACTACTAACTAGAATTTTTAATTATCCTAAACAGTTTGTAATACCAGCTTTCAATGACAAGAACTCCATATTACTTATGTACAATACCTTAAGTGAGAGTTGAAACATATATGTACAGTATGTTGTAGCAAAATATAATCCTAAATATGTATCACTATACAAAGATCTATACCATTATAAGTTTTTGTCTATTAGTGGGTCTATTAGTTAATTGAGTAACTACTTATTGAGTAGATCCAATAATCTACCATTTATTCGTATTGTTCCCCCAATTGATTGCTGTCTCCCCTTTTTTCCTTTTTATCTCTTCACCCCCTTTTCTCCTACTACTAGATAGGAGAAAAATAAAAATAAAGGAAAAAAAATAAATTAAAAAGAAAAAAATCCCTGAATCGGACACAGGTCTCAGAAGTGACAGGGCAGCCAGCGCAGGTTCTTTTCTACCTCCCTCTTTACCTAGGAGGTACTGCAGATCCACAGCCTTCTCTGCCCCTTCCCAGCAAGCAGAGAACTTGCCTTCAGGGAGTGCTCCAATCCAGGAACTCAGGAGGCAGGACCAGCCAGGAGGCACAGGCCTCAGAAGTCCAGGATCCTTTCTACCTCCCGCTTCACCTAACAGGTACTGCTGATCCACAGCCCTCTCTGCCCCTTCCCCTCAAGCGGAGAGCTTGCCTTTGGGGAGTGCTTCAATCCAGAGACTCAGGACTGAGGAGGGACAAATGATCCACAGCCTACTGCACACAGGTCTTAACTGAGGAGAGCTGATGTCCCAGAAGTGCTGACATAGGCTTACAGACCCACAGGAGGAACAAGCTCCAGTCAGAGACAGCAAGAACATCTAACACCAGAGATCGACAGATGGCAAAAGGCAAACACAAGAATCTTACCAACAGAAACCAAGACTACTTGCCTTCATCAGAACCTAGTACTCCCACCAAAGCAAGCCTGGATATCCCAAAACATCAGAAAAGCAAGACCTGGGTCTAAAATAATATCTCACAATGATCATTAGAGGAATTTAAGAAGAGCATGAATAACTCCCTTAAAGAAATACAGGAGAACACAGGTAAACAGGTTCAAGCCCTTAAAGAGGAAACACAAAAAATCCTTTAAAGAATTACAGGAAATCACAACCAAATAGGTGAAGGAACTGAACAAAACCATCCAGGACCTAAAAATGGAAGTAGAAACAGTTAAGAAATCACAAAGAGAGACAACTCTGGAGATAGAAATCCTAGGAAAGAAGTCATCTAGAATAACAAAAAACCCAGGATATCCAAAACTATTCTGAACAATTAAGGAACCTTTGGTGGAATCACCATCCTAGAACCTAAGCAGCACTGCAAAGCAATTGTGATAAAAACTGCAGGTTATTGGTACAGGGACAGGCAGGTAGATCAATGGAATAGAATTGAAGACCCAGAAGTGAACCTACAAACCTATGGCCACTAAAACCATCCAGTGGAAAAAAGACAGCATTTTCAACAAATGGTGCTGGCTCAACTGGTGGTTAGCATGTAGGAGAAAGCAAATTGATCCATTCCTATCTCCTTGTACAAAGCTCAAGTCCATGTGGATCAAGGACCTCCACATAAAATCAGATACACTCAAAGTAATAAAAAAGAAAGTGGGGAATACTCACTTAGGCACAGGGGAAAATTTACTGAACAGACACCAATAGCTTATGCTCTAAGATCAAGAATCAACAAATGGGTCCTCATAAAATTGCAAAGCTTCTGTAAAGCAAAAAACGCTGTCAATAAGACAAAATGGCAACCAACAAATTGGGAATACATGTTTCCAAATCCTATGTATGATAGAGGGCTAATATCCAATATATACAAAGAACTCAAGAAGTTAGTCTCTAGAGAAACAAATAACCCTATTAATAAATAAGGTACAGTGGTAAACAAATAATTCTCAACTGACGAATACTGAATGGTTGAGAAGTACCTAAAGAAATGTTCAACATCCTTCATCACTGGGGAAATGCAAATCAAAACAACCCTGAGATTCTACCTCATACCAGTCAGAATGGCTAGGATAAAAAACTCAGGTGACTGCAGATGCTGGAAAGGTTGTGGAGAAAGAGGAACACTCCTTCATTGCCGGTGGGATTGCAAGTTTCTACAACCACTATAGAAATCAGTTTAGTGGTTCCTCCGGAAGGTGGACATAGTACTACCAGAGGACTCACCAATCCCACTTCTGGGCATATACCCAGAAGATGCTCCAACATGTAATAATGACACATGCTCCACCATGTTCATTGCAGCCTTATTTATAATAGCTAGAAACTGGAAACAACCCAGATGTCCCTGAACAGCAGAATGGATACAGAAAATGTGGTACATCTACACAATGGAGTACAACTCAGCTATTAAAAACAATGAATTTATGAAATTCTTGGGGAAATGGGTGGATCTGGAGAATATCATCCTGAGTGAGGTAACCCAACCACAAAAGAATACACATCGTATGCACTCTCTGATAAGTGGATATTAGTCCAGAAGATCGGAATACACAAAGTACAATCCACAATAAACTCAAGAAGAAGGAAGACCAAAGTGTGGATACTTTGTTCTTTCTTAAAAGGGGGAACAAAATACCAATGGAAGGAATTGCAGAGACAAACTATGGAGTGGAGACTGAAGGAAGAACAAATCAGAGACTGCTCCACCTGGGAATCCTTCCCATATTCAATCACCAAACCCAGACACTATTGTGGATGCCAGCTCCTGGCTGACAGGAGCCTGATATAGCTGTCTCCTGAGAGGCTCTGACAGTGCCTGACAAATACAGAAGTATAGACTCACAACCATCCATTGGACTGAGCACAGGGTCCCCAATGAAGGAGCTAGATAAAGGGCCCAAGGAGCTGAAGGTTTTACAGCCCCTTAGGACAAAAAACAATATGAATTAACTAGTACCCTCAGAGTTCCCTGGGACTAAACCACCAACCAAAGAGTACACATAGTGGAAGTATTGGCTTCAGCTACATATGTATCAGAGGATGGCCTAATTGGTCATCTCAGTCATTAATGGGAGGAGAGCCCTTGGTCCTTTGAAGGTTCTATGCCCCAGTGTAGGGGAATGCCAAGGCCAGGAAATGAGAGAGGGTGTGTTGGTGAGCAGGGGGAGTGGGGAGGAAACAGGGTTGGTTTTTTTTTTTTTTTTTCTGTAGTGGTAAGTGGTACAGGAGATATCATTTGAAATGTAAATAATGAAAATAAAAAAATGAAGGAAAATATTCTTATTGAATGTGTTAAAAGGATTGTATTTTATTTCAGAGTACAGGTGATCACCCATGAATATGTGCTGAATAAGAATCTTTGAAAAGTGCTGACTATCGTGCTCAACAAAATGGTTTTCATCTTAACATACAATCTGCCTCATTCGCTATTCACTTGCATTTATCTTACTAATGCTGCATTTGATATCGGAAGGTGGATATAGCATTTACTTAAATTTATGGTATCATATGCAAATGATTAAAGAATTATTTCATTATGTTGTCAAAACATAAGTATCTAACAATAAACGATTAAACTTTGAACAGTTTCAGAGGTAGCTCAGGCTATCCTAAAATTCCATATATAGACAAGACTGACCTTGAATTCCTGATCCTCTTGCCCTCCCCTTACTGATGCCTGAAATATAGCTAAGATCAGCATCCTTTAAAATACTTAATTGTGTAATTCTCATGTGCAATGAAAATGTGAAGTCTTGTTAACATTGTCTACTCTTATACATAAACTAACATATAGAAACTGCAAAGTGTTTAACAACTTAAATTTAAAGGGATAAGGCTGTGATTAGGTAATACATTTTCATAAAGGTGCATAGTAGCTACTTTGTACAGAAACTGAAAGTGAACACTACAAAAATTTCCAAGCCTGATTACTATTTTATATATGTATACTTCTTTATCCATCTTGATCTTTGAAGTAATCTTATTTTTTTAACTCTTTTCAAGTATAATAGGCACTGTTTTTTCCTCTAAACATAGTCTACCAAAATGTATGAACATCTTCTCACTGATAAGTAGATATTAGTTGAAAATCTCAGAATACCCATGCTATATCCCACAAACCATATGAAGCTTAAGAAGAAGGAAAACCAATGTGTGGATGCTTCAATCCTACATAGAAGGGAGAACCAAATAATCACAGGAGGTAGAGGGAGGGTGGGATCCTGGAGGGAGAGAGCTGGGAGAAAAAAAGGGTGAACAGGATGATTTATGGGAAGGGACAGGAAAGAAGTACAAAGAGTCAGAAATTAAATACAAATATGTACAAATAGGGGAAGGGAAACTTGGGGTAGCCACCAGAAAGTCCGAGATTCCAGGGAAACAAGAGGCTCCCAGGACCAAACAGGGAGTACTTTAGCTGAAATACCCAACAAAGGGGGAGATAGAACCTGTAGAGATTATCTCTAGTGGATAGGCCAAGCCTTCAGTTGAGGGATGGGGCCATTCACTCTTCTCAGAATTTTTTACCCAAAATTTTTCCTGTTGAAAGGAAAGACAGGGACAAGAAATGGAGCAGAGACTGAAGGAAATGTGTTTTAATTAGGGATTTACTGCTGTGAACAGAGAACATGACCAATGCATATCTTATAAAAGACAGTATTTAATTGGGGCTGGTTCAGAGGTTTAGTCCAGTATCATCAAGGCAGGGATATGGCAGAATCCTGGCAGGCATGGTACAGGAGAAGCTGAGAGTTTTACATCTTCATCTGAAGGTTGCTAGTGGAAGACTGACTTCCAGGCAGCTAGGGTGAGGGTCTTAAGCCCATGCCCACAATGACACACCTATTCCAACAAGGGCACACCTTCTAATAGGGCCACTCCCTGAGCCAAGCATATATGATCCATCACAAAAGGCCATCCAGAGATGGCCCCACCTAGGGATCCATCCCATCTGTAGACACCAATCCCTGACACTATTGCTGATGTCAAGAAGTGCTTGCCTAATGGCACCTGGTATAGCTGTCTCCTGAGAGGTTCTGCTACATCTGACTAATACAGATGCAGGTAGAAGGACTGAAGGAGCTGAAGGCAGTTACAACCCCATAGGAAGAACAATATCAGTTAACCAGACCAGCCAGAGCTCTTAGAGACTAAACTACCAACCAAAGAGTATATATATGAAGGGATCCATGGCTCCAGATACATCTGCAACAAAGGATGGCCTTACGGTATCAGTGGGAGGGGAGGGGAGCCCTTGGTCCTGTGGAAGCTTGATGCCCCAGCATAGGGGGATGCAAAAAGGGTGAGGCAGGAATGAGTAAGTGGGTAGAAGACACCCTCATAGAGGGAAGGGGGAGGGGGATGGGAGGAGGAGTTTGTGGAGGGGAAACTGGGAGGATATCATTTGAAATATAAACAAATAAAATGTTTTTTTAAAAGCAATAAAACAAAAACAAAACAAAACAATCAAAGGGGTGAAAAAACTTAAGGACATTCTTCATTGTATATGGTGATTGTTTTATTAATCTTTTCAGGTTGAGGAAATGACAGTTCCCAGTTTCTTAAATCTTTGGGTAAATTTTCTAATCAGAATTCATTCTCAAAATAGTGTAGAATCAGCTCTTGTTCCTTTAATATCATTTGTTTCTCTTTATGACTTAAGATAACATGGAAATTTAGAGGAAGAAAATTCATTAACAATCTCTAATTAATTTCATTTTACATATTTCCATAGAGACAATTATTCTTAAAATAAACATAAAAACATTTTAAAGGTAGGGAAGAAAAAGTTCATATAATTAGATTTTTTTCTGCTTTTTCATATTTAATTTTAAGAGATATGAGATTACCTTAATAATTTTATCAATTTGACAAAAAAAAATCATCACTCTAAAACATTTTTTAGTAAATTAACTTATATAATTTTGCTGTACAAGCAGAAACACACCGGATCCAAGATAAATGAGTCTACTTTTTTTGTTTAGAAATTTGCAATTGGTATTCGAATATTGTGTTGGTATCTGATGCAGGCAATTATATGTAACTGAATACAAAACAAATTATTTTTTGTTGTTATTTGATAGATCAAATGAAAGTGTAGAATTTGACTTCAACAAAAATAAAAAATACATAAAATTTAAGTTAATCATATCTTATTTGATATGTAATTCCTCCAAAATTTAGAAGATACATTATAGAAATGTACTTCATAGTCTACTCATCTAACCTTAATAGATGTCCACCCATAGAATGATTTTTCCTAAGTCTTCACTTAAAGTAATATCTTATATATTATACAAACTGGCCATGAAAGGAAATATGAGTTATTTTAACACTTTCACTTGATAACTGTTACAGTATTTCTGAAATCACTATAGTTATTTTATTTGCACATTTAAAATATTGAGAATCTTATTAGAAATTATTTTTTCTCATGGATATCCTCCAAATTAAATTTTTTAATAACTGTTCAAAGTTTTAAACTTAAAAAGGTACTATTGAAGTGGCTGAAGTAGAAATTTTTATTTTTTTGGACACTTAGTTGTATTATATGTGTTTTTTTAGAAATTGTCTTATGAAGGAATTTTTTTTGTTTATTTTTTTTGTTTTTCGAGACAGGGTTTCTCTGTGTAGCCCTGGCTGTCCTGGAACTCACTCTGTATACCAGGCTGGTCTCAAACTCAGAAATCTGCCTGTCTCTGCCTCCCAAATGCTGGGATTAAAGGCATGGGCCACCACTGCCTGGCTATGAATGACATTTTTGTTAAAGTGAACATGTGGGAAGATATTTTGTTAAGAATAGACATATGGTGTGATTTTAGAGATAGTCTGGAAAAAGGGCATGTGATATTTTGTTACAGTTGATGTCTGAGAGATTATATGATTTTTAAAAAGAATATAAATGTAGTCTAATGAACAATAGATGATATTGGTATGTCTTGTCATTTATTTGTTGGTGATTGTTAGACTTTGTGGATGTTGGTCTTTGTTGATGACATTATTATTACTATTATTATTATTATTATTAGTAGTAGTAGTAGTAGTAGTATTACTATTATTATTTTGGTCATCATTTGTCATGACTTGATAGAGAGAAAAGACTTGTGATGGTATTCCTGAGGCTTCCTGCTGTGTCATTGGACTCGGGCTCACTGGCAGACCCTTGAGGTCTCTTCTAGATTGACC
>JADRCD010213643.1:0-10966 GCA_019843815.1 Montemys delectorum
GTTGGGCTCCAATGACATTTCTGTAAAAAGATAAACAAGGGGAAGGGAGTGTCATATAGGCCATACACAGAAACAAAGGCAGGAGGTGGGGAGGGGGTGTGCTGCTTAGGGAAAGCCTTCCTCCTAAGTGGTTAGGAACTTGAGGAGTCAGCGAAGACTACCAGAGAGCCAGAGCTGTTGGGAACAGCTCCAGGGCCCCATCCTCCTCACCACTTGACTTCAGAGCCTTCTTAGTTGGGCTGCGAGTCTATCAGGTTCACTCACACAAGCATAGTGTGTCGGTGTTCCCACAGCTGCCTGTGAGTCTGGGTGAAGTGATGGGGGCTGGAGCTGCTCCCATCTCAGACCTGGCCTAAAGCCATTCCAGGCACAAGCTCTGCTGCTGTGGCAAAAACAGCAGGCTATGTCCCATCCTGTCATGGGCGTGTCTCTAGCAGACAAATGTGGAAGCTGAAGGCTGAGGCTGGCCAGCACCAGCCTGCCTGCCTGCCCCTCATCTTACAAGCAGGTTTGCTGGTCTATCCGCTGGCATTTGGTAAACTCCAGAGTTGGCTTTGTTCCTCTCTGTCAGCTGCTGTAAAGCCGAGACATGTGTCTCTTGTGCTGCTCAATTAAACTGTGTTTCTCTTTAAAGGTCTGTCACCTCTATCCTTAGGGGCCCAGGGAAATGAGGTAGAGACTGCCTAGGCACTTGAAGCATTTAAGACACCAAAGCCCCACCCTGTTCTTTTGAAACAGGTTCTGTGTAGCCCTGGCTTCAAACCCAGAGATCCTCCTGCCTCAGCCTTCTAAATGCCAAGATTAAAGGTGTGTGCAACCATGCCTGGCCTCAGAAGGCCCACTCTTAAGGACATGCATACACATAAATTTCTGGGAATGGATCTGGGGTGAGACCCCCTCACCCTGCCCTGTCCTTGTACTTCTCTAACGCCTTAGCTTGGCACTTACTTCTTAGACAGGACCCTCTGGGAGGCTGGTGAGGGACAGGAAAAGGTGAGACGCTTATTATTACTTTAAAGTGTATTTATTCTTCCAGTTACACACCCCCTCCCCACACGCACACACCTTTGACCAAATCCTCCCTCTCCCATGAGTCTCTCTCATCCCTGTCCCCTTCCACCTAACCCTTTCCATTTCCCAACAGAGAGCTACAAGTCAACTTTTTGCTCCATACTAAGGAACGTGAGGCATCCAATCCCTGGACTTTCAAACACCCGATATGGAAGTGGATACTCCGGTTTGTAACCTCTTTCCTAGTCATCCTCCTGGTGTAATTATTCACTCCCTGCCTCATTAATCTTGTTTCTACATTCCTTCAACGACAAATACAAAAAATTTCTAACCAAACTATTAATCAGTCCCTGTTACAGGGTTACCAGCCGCTGCCCACAGAGGAGCTGATGTGAATGTTTTCCAAGTGGATCCCGATGGTGAAGTCAGCTACACCCTGAGGTTGACAATGCTCCTACACAGCAGAAAGCAGTTTAAGAGGCACGACACCCCTGCTCTCCTTTCACTGTTGACTTCCCCTTCTTCCTTTTCTTCTCTTTATAAGAAAAAGGGAGGTATGTTGGTATTGGGAACCAGTTTTATGGTTACAGGTTGCTCTGAATCCAGCGATGATGGTGATGTCACCCATAGGTGACAGGGACCCACGCATCTGTTGCCATGGCAATTGCCATGCATTCCCAGCATCCATCTGGCTCACCTCCTACCCTTACCTGTGAGCGGTTGGTTACATCACAGCCTAAATAAATGGCTTCTTGACCTTTGCTCCCTCTTTTCTCTCTTTGTCTCTGTCACCCCTTTTGCCCCCCCCCCCCCCCATAAACCTCTCTCATGTGGAACTGTATTGGCCTGGTGTGGCTGGACACAAGCTGCGGTTCTATCACAACTACCACCTGCCCCCCTCCCCTACTGACTTGGAACTCAATATGTAGACCAAGAGGGCCCTGAACTTAAGAGCTCTACCTATTTCTGTCACCAGAGTGCTGGTATTGAAGGTATGCACCACCCCCTCCTGGCCCTAAAAAATAAATCTAACCCCGCTAAAAAAAACCCCTAAAACAAAAACAAAACAAAAAACAACATAGAAAAAAGGGCTGCTAAATAACCAATGTAAAAGATGTTTATGTTGCCGGGCGGTGGTGGCACACGCCTTTAATCCCAGCACTTGGGAGGCAGAGGCAGGCGGATTTCTGAGTTCGAGGCCAGCCTGGTCTACAGAGTGAGTTCCAGGACAGCCGGGGCTACACAGAGAAACCCTGTCTCGAAACACCCCCCCCCCCCCAAAAAAAAAAAAGATGTTTATGTTAATTTAAAATGAAACTCTTGCTAATTTAGGATGCCAACACTGTGCTGAAAGAGTGGCCTACAGGGGAGCTTCATAATTCCCAGCCAACCCCATGGATAGAATGGTGAACTAGTGCAGAATCTACTCTTGCCAAGGATCTCAGCACACAGCTGGCCCAGGACTGACACTTGTAACCTCCTTTGTAGACTAGAGATGTGTCCATGGTCTGTATCACCTTTAACCAGGGTTCCATGCTATTTTCCAAGGGGACATTGCACTTATAGGACACAATTAAAAACAAGATCTAAACTACACAGGTGAGAGAGAGGGGGAGGGAGGGAGGGAAGGAGGGGGAGGGAGGGAAGGAGGGGAGGGGTGGAGTGAGGGAGACAGAGAGAGAGAGAGAGAGAGAGAGAGAGAGAGAGAGAATATGAGAGTGCAAGCGCCTTTCCCAACCCCCCCCCCAGACTGTGGTGAAAGCGGGGGTGGGTGTGGGGTGGGTGGGGGGAGGTATGAGCCATCCCTGGGAAGGGGAAAGATCCCTGGATGAACTCCAGGAATCTTCCAACTCTAGAAGCCAGATCCCTGGATGAACTCCAGGAATCTTCCAACTCTAGAAGCCTAGCTTGGCTCCCTGACTTCCCTGACCTTTTGCCTGGAATTAGAGCTGCATGTTTTCTTGGCAGTGAGTTTCTTGGCACAGAGCCCCTGTGCAAGTCCTTCCTTCCACTGCCCGATTCAAGCTGGATCTAACAGTGTTGGGGGAAAATTTCAGGGACTGGGCACTGAGCAGCTATGTTTGAGAGCAGCCACCTCTTAAGAGCTTTCTATCAGGTTGCCTTAAATGGCAGCACTCAGAGGGCAGAGGCAGGCAGAGCTCATGGTTCCAGGACAGAGGGCAGCATTCTGGAGCCCAGCCTCCTGCACAGAAGAGGTTCAGAAGACTCCTGACTTAGCCCAGCCTGACCTCAGCACCTCTTCTGGGACACACAAATGCAAGGGAAGTGCTCTTGGGCTTGGTTTTCCAAAGAGATGGTTCTGAACCAAGCACTCTGTTAGTAGAGAGAAGGAGGAGGAAAGAAGAGAAAGAAGAGAAAGAAAAAGAAAAAGAAAGCAGTCTCTAATTTGACAGGTTAAAAATGTACCCCCTCTTCCAGTTATTATACTCCATTTATATTGCACAGAGAAATGGAGATAGCCTGGGCTACCCTTCTGTTCGTAATACTCCGCTGTCTGGGTTCCTGGTTCAGCAGGCTGCAATCCACCTCTGGCTTCACATCTCTACCAGTAAGTACAGCTTGGAAGCTGCAGTCCTTTCCTTGGCTGGCCTCTCTCTTCTTTGGAGGCTAGCTCAGTCTTCTCCAAGCCCTGACCATACCTGCCACCTTTCCAAACCAGGTTCCAGCTACTTCCTCACTTCTTCCAGATTTCTCCTTTTCTTTCTCCTATTCTCCGTCTCTCCCAGCCCTTGGTTTGTGCTAAACACTATGGTCAACTGGCTGTTCCTTGGCCTTCAGCCCAAGCCACAAACCCCTTAAACCCTGGTGGGAAGAGAAAAATGGCTCTCACGAGTTCTGACCTGACCTCTATATGAGTACCTTCCTCAGACAAAATAGAAAATAATTCTGAGTAAGTGGACTTGAAGATGGGCACTGTGGTGTATGAGTGTATCCCAGCACTTTCGGGGAGAGAGGGAGATGGCAAAGTGGTGTACACAGAGAGTTCTAGACCAGCCAAGGCTCCAGAGCCAAGACCCTGCACAAGTGCACAGGCAGGCCCGCTGCTGGGGTGGGTGTCCCTGCATCTAGTGCCTTGTCACTGCTCCTGCCAATAGCTCTGCTAAAAGCTAAGTGTCAGTTATGAACATATATAAGATTCTTCCACCTAACCAAAAAAGTAAATTTAGGGTTTTTTTCCTGTAGCAGCTTTATAAATGACATACTTAAAAATGAGCCCAAGGCTACATAACAAATAGTTGAAAACAGAGCACAAACCTAGGGGTTCCTACCAGACGTGGAGGTCAGCAAGCTTCTCTCTCAGGGAATTCTAACTCAGCAGCAGGTGTGCCACAGAACCCACACATTGGGAGGTATAGACAGCTTTCATTTGTGGCTTTACTAAGCTGCTTGCTTAAATGGAGACTGTTAACATTTTAAATATAACACCAATACCGGAATCGTGTTTTCTCAGTTGACATCCCAAACCCTAAGAAGTCATTTGTTGACATCAGTTTTTTGTTCCCCCAGCTGAACACTCTATTATTCTCTGAATTCATTTTACCGGGGTTCAGCAACAGGGCGAGAAGGATGTCATGCTGTTGGCTCTGTCGTCATATCACCTTTGCTAATGGGTCTTTTGTGTTTGTCTGTTTTTGAAGTGAAACCACACTTGAAGCAGCAGAGAAGAAAGGAACAGGAAAAGCTGTAACATGTCAGACCATCCTTCTCTGCCTCACAAACATCTTTCTATTTATTGGCCTTTCATTGTATGTACAATCTTATTATCCTTGCACAGCATCAAAGTGACATCACTCAGGGCCACCCTGTAATATACACTGAAATGTAACATTTAATGATGAGGACGGGGCAAGAGATGAAAGCGGGAGGGAGGCATGCAGGAGGATGCTCTAAAGGGATCATTGGTCACACCTGTGCATTTCCCTGAGGCGTTAACTGAATGACAGGGGCTGGAGAGAAATCCATTTTTTGAGTCCAGAAAGGATAGTTAGGAGAAAAATGTTTTTTGGGTAGAAGCATATAATGATGGCAGGAAATGAGGACAGCCACTCTAATACTGCTTCTTGTGTTTTATGGTTTTTATGGACTCAACAGCAAATTATCACATGCAATCTATTTCTGCAAGTTCAAATAAAGGACAGATTTCTTCATTACAAAGAAAGAAGGAAGGAAAAAAGGAAGGAAGACAAAAAGAAAAGAGTATCTAATTTTGTAACAGTATCACATTTATTTAATAAAATGAGCAGAAACAAAGATTACTCTTTAAAGTACCCATGGTGAGCACTCTTGAGCACGAGAGAGCTTGAGCGCGCGCGCGCGCACGCACGCACCACACAGAGGAGGCAGGAGGAAAGGGAAATGAATTTTCACACTCTGAGACATAAAACACCTCAACTCTTTTATCTAAATTTGGGGATTTTAGCTAAGGCAAAGATCTTAGAGAATTTAGATAAGCCAGCATCCTGGAACCCAAAACAGAAGTGTATGGGCTGAACTGTGCTCATCAAATCCATGCTCTGTCCTGATCTCCCCTGTCCTAGGATGTGCTGTTATTTGGAGCAGGATCTGTGAAGAGGCAATCAAGGTAAAATGAGGTCATTTGGGTGATCCCTAACACAACCTGACTGGTACTCTTTGCTGTTTTTGAGACAGAGTCTCTCTACATAGCCTGGTTGTCCTGAAACTCAGAGATACACCTGCCTGATTCCAGAGTGCTGGGATTAACGGTGTGTGTCCAGTCTTGGTGTTCTTACATTAGGACAGACACATGTATGAAGACCTGAGGAGACAGCCAGCTACAAGACAAGAAGAGAGGCCTAGTTATGTGTGTGCGTGTATGCGTGGATATCAGCACTACTAACACCTGTATTTCCAAATCTCTGCAACTACGACAAAATAAATGTTTGCTTTTGAAGCCCCGTCTGTGGCGTTATGTTACAGCAAGTGGGGGCAGATTACCATGTAAGTCTAGGACCGGCTTCCTGGTTAGCTTTGCAAAGAGAAGACTTTGAGGATAAGTTATTCTCTGCCAGTGAAATGACCCAATTCAAGCCAGATTAGATTATATTAAATGTAGGTTTATTGGGAAGATGCTCTTAGGCAAGTTCACTGGCCTCAAGGACCGAGGCCAGGGGAGTAGTCAACAGGAAGGGAGAAAGGGAGGGGGAAGAGAAAGTGCATGTGCAGACCCAAATGTCTGGATTATATAGGGAAGAGCCTCTGGGGGAAGGGCAGCAATTACTGGGTTGGAAAGTCCAGGGTTTCTGGCAGGTTCTTCCAGGTAGGGACTGAGGGATGCTGGGAGAACTTGAAGGCTAGAGGCCTGCTTTGGTATGTAAAATATGCACCCCAGCCCCTAGTCCTGGGGTCTTAACAAACACCGAGGTCTGGGAAACCAGCAAGTCCTCCAGCGGGGCTCCTGGAGTAGGCTACCTGCAGAGCAGGAACAATTTATTGGGGCAGAAGGTGCCAAAGAAGAATGGTGTGGGCAAACAGCACAGTAACTGACCCTCACTGAACTGGCCACCTTCTTTGCAAGCTGGCAGCAAACCTTACTGCAGTCTGGCCCCACAAGACAGATGCTGTGTGATTCCTTCAGTGCTCCAGTGACCCAGGAAAAGCGCTCAACCTGGAGCCTTTCCCAGTGCTGAGTTCCAAAGAATCGCCTTATCTGGTAGGAGGAACCCCCTGATTTCCACAGCTAGAAAGCTAAGCTCCATCACATCAACAGGTTCTTCATCAATCTGTGACCAGAGAAAATTTTCTGCAAGGAACACAGCCCCTGTTCCAGGACAAGCAACTGGTGAGCTCTCTCAAAATAGCTCTGTGATCCTGGCAGGGTGCGTGCATGCGTGTGTATGTATGTGTGTCAGTGTCATAAAACTACAGCAAGATCTCCTAATCACAGATTTGGTCCATGGCTAGGTCTCTTCAAGGGTCTTGTCAGGCCAGCTGGCTCCTACAAAGAAAGCTAGTAGTATATGGTTGGCACTCTGCCTCCATGCAGGCTGCTACACTAGTAGGACACACTGATGGTCAATTTCTGGGGACTCCATTAATTACTGCAGCTGCTAGGAGAAGCTGTTCCCTTGTTAATATCCCTACCCTGAGGAGACCTTGGGAAGATGAAGCTGACTTCCCAGAGAACTGAGAACTTCCTTAGGCATTTAGTTCCTATCTTAAAATTGCCAGATGGCACCAGGTATGGTAGTACATGCTTGTTATCCTAGGACAATGGAGGCAGGACAATCAGGAGTTCAAGGTCAGCCTTGGTTACTCAGCCAGAGCTGCACTGCAGACAGCTAGTACACACCATGAAGCTCTGGGGTCCTTCCTCATAATACAGCAAGCTATAAACTTACATTAGCATGCTCAAGGTCTACATGAAAATCTTGAGAGCTCTTCTGGGGAGAAATCATTTTGTTACACCCCTTCCTTGGCAGGCATGAGAGGGTGGCCGAAAGGGGTATGATGAGCTGATTCATAGAGAAACTGTGACCCTACACTCCTCCCCGCTCACGTGCAGATGACTGAGAGGTGAAGGTGGCTTCTTCATGCAACTTGTGATAAAGGTTCCTTCGGGCTTGAACAAAGCCACTGGGAGGAAAGAAACTGACAGATGAACTCTGCATTCTTCCCACTCAAACCTGAAATCCCCGAAACAACTCTGGAAAGAAAGCCCACCACCTTTTAACTTAAGACCTTTAAAACTAAATAGTTTCTAGTTACTGACTCCTCAGGGACCAGCCTTTCACAGCCTATCTCAGCCAACACTGCAGTAAAGGACAGAGCCCTCCCTTTGAACCACGCTCTCGAGGGGAAACCAAAGTCAAGAAGAACAGCACTTCCTGGCTGCCCACCCCTTTCGGGCACTAGTCCTAACACCAGATGCTACTCTGACATCTGCTGTGACTTTGGACCCTCCACATCCACTGTAGCTGGCTTCTTGAATGCTTCCTTCACAAAAAACAGCTGATGGCTTTCTCCACACATCCTGCCGTTTGGCGCCCAGGCTCCAGGACCACATCCTCCTGGTTGCTGCTAGCTAACCTTACAGCCTTACATTGCTATCTTTCCTGATCTTCTAGGGTGAGTTTCTGTTAGCCTCTTCCCATGAAGGTCACCCTCTCAGTAGGATCCTTTGGTGGCTCAAGTCAAGGAATCTAGTGGAAATAAAATGAATGCCTGTTTCTTTTCTCATTGAACTCAGACACAAAGGATGTTGCTAGACTCTAGATTCAGGATCCCAAGCATTGAACAGCAGATGCCTGACGTGAGAAGATGCTCACAGGGCTGGAGATCACTCATCAGTTTCAGAACACTGATTACTCTTCCGAAGGACCTGGGTTTGGTTCCCACTTATCAGATGAGCTACAACTTCAGTTCTAGGGGACTGGAAGTCCTCCGGCTTCTTCAGGCATTTTGCAAATACAGGTGCACATAAATGGACACAGGCATGCACACATTCACATAATTTTAAAAATATTTTTTTTAAAAAAAAGGTGGTCAGTAAACACTAGTGTGAGTACAGCAAATGGAATATACAAAGCAAAGGTAAATTCTCCAACAGTTGCAAAAATGGCATAGCTAAGTTTTGGAAATCAGAGTATTTTAGCAAAGCTTTCTCAACCTGAGTAAACATAAGTAGATGGAAAATTCACTATGAGAACCAAAACTGAGGATTGTTGAGCTTCTATGGGGCTTTGCGTTCTGTGCAGTAAAGTAAGATCCAGTCAGTCCCTCAGCCCACTGAGTCTGTAAGGGTTACTCTAAGCAATGAAAACAGGTTCTTCATCCCAAAGACCGTCAGTGTGGAATGAGGGAGGATGAGTCATGTGTAGTGGGAAGTCACTGTGCCAGATGCTCTTGTCTTCGCTGTGTTTTCAAATCAACCTATGAGAAGCCACACAAGCCTGGGCCTTGTGCTGCTGGGTCTTGAAGTGAATGAAGAAACAGAGTCAGAAGCCAGGTGTGATGCTGCACGTTTACAATCCCTGTACATCCAGGAGGCAGACAGCAGGATCAGGAATTCAAGGACATTCTCACTAACTGCTAGGCTACATGAGACCCTGCTCAAAACAAAACAAAACAAAAATCCAAACAACAACAAAGACCATCAGCCCTAACCGGAGCCCAGGACTAAAGACGCTTTGGCCTTCATTTACCTGAAGCAAAGTGTTCATTGTTCTCACTGTTAGATCTTCTGAACCTGTCTTCCCACCCCTAAATGTGAAATGCTTGTGGGTGTTTTGCCTGCTCAAATTTTGCACACCACTTGTGTGCCCAATCTCCTGGAACTGGATGGAGTTACAGAAGGCTGTGAGCTGCCACAAGGTGCTGGAACCTGTGTAATCTAGAAGGACAGCCAGTACTCCTAACCACTGAGCCATTCCTGCCCACAGGATGAGTAAAAAGACAAACCAGAACCTCAAAGCAGAGCTCGAGTATCACATCTGGCAGAGCCTGCACCAGGCTGTGGAATGACCATGCAGCTATCTGTCAAAACCAATCGAAAAGAGGACATAGGCACTGCTGTGACCAGAAACACCCACAGTAGCACGTTTCTGCTCCTGGCGGTGTCAATGCCTCCACCACCCATCAGTGGGCTCACAGTGATGTCAGATTCACCTCTGCTCCCACATGGCATCCACAGAACTGGGTACTATCCACAGCTGTCTCCACAGAGATGAAGAGGCTGACTTCCCATCTGAGGCACTAGATTGGTCAAACGGTGTGTTTACCTGTGCATGTGTCTGTGGTGGTACGATAGATGTGTCATTGGGGAACTATAGAAGAAAAACTATTATTCATTACTGCCTAGCCTTTGTCAACTGGAGCTGTCCAGCTGAATCACAGATCTCCATAGCCTCAGACAGTTTTGCTGTGAGCAGGACACAACTAGGTCCATTCTGTACACACCGTAAGAACATCAGCACATTATACAACTAATGCTAATGCTAACATGCCAGGAATCTCAGCCAGTAAGGACAAACAAGACTCAATACACCCCAGACCAGCACATTCTGTTGCAAAGGGTAGTTTTTCATTTACACTCATTAACCTATTAAAAAACTACCTTGGGCCAAAATTCCTTTCCATGATCTGGTATTTGGCTTCCCTGGCTATGCCTTTTCCTGCTCTTTTAACTCTCCCTTACTGTGCATCCACTGAAAGGTCTCTACTCTGCTTGCAGATGCCTTCCTTTATGGGTGTGGCTGACAGCCAGTACTATACCTAGAAACATGGTCTCAAAAGTCAAAACAAATCAAAACCCCAAACAAACAAAAGGGCCAGAAATTCAGAACTAAGTTCACCTGGAACATATGAACTTCAAATATATCCTTCAAGTAGCACAACACTTTCTTCCTCTGTTGTTCTTACCTCAAACCACAGGCACAGCATACAGCCAAACAATAAGGCTTATCCGAGGCCAGCCTGATCTACATAGCTAGTTCTAGGACAGCTAGGGCTACATAGCGAGAATCAGGGCTAGTGATGGTGCCTGTGAAGGATACTGTCTAAGCACCCAGCTCAGCATCCCACTAGGAACTAGCAGGCCCATGCACACCAGCAGTCTCTCTGCTGTCCCACCCACCCTGCTTCCATTCTGATTTCATCAGCAGAAGAACTGAGGACTCCATTCTTGCTGGATATAGTGCAGTGGCACATACTTCACCAAGTAAGTGCTGGGCTGGACTCTAGGCAACACACACACACAAGAAAAATAAAATAAGAAAAAGGAAGGATATGTACATTTAACAGAGTTTTAGCAGGATTAAGAACAAAAACAAGAAACATAGCTACTGCTACCAGACTACAGCTGACTACTAGGGTTTCTCGGGCATGCCTAAACTTCTGTGAAGAACTGTCACTGATAGTTGACTGGACAAGCCCAGTTTGGGGGACTCACAACATCCTGTTATTTAATTTCATAACA
>JADRCD010213644.1:0-18386 GCA_019843815.1 Montemys delectorum
TTCCCTTCTTCCTTTTTTCCTTTTATTCTTTTTAAGACAAGGTCTCATTATATAGCTTGGGTTGGCCTGAAATTTGATATGTTCACCAGGCTGGCCTTGAACTTATAGAGATCTGCTTCCAAGTGCTGAGATTAAAGGCCTGTACCATCACATCTATCCGGTTCTTTCTTCAGTTTATGAGGAAGGGTTTACTCCAGTCCTCTACCCACTTGACTTATAGACTGTCCCTTCCAGTTCATAGGATGTCCTGCCTGTGTGTTAACATCATCTTCCTCTGCTCAAATCTGCGTCCAACTTTTCATGTCTTACAAGGACATCAGCCCATACTAGGAATAGACAGATGTTAGCCTAATGATTTTACTCTAACTTAGCTGTTTGTGAAAACATCTTATCTCCAAATACATATTAATCTGAGGTCCTAGGGTTTAGAACTTAAACCTAACTGTGTAATTGTGGATGGGGCATAATCCATCTTATAACACCAGCAAAGGTCAGAAAAGATAAGGAGGGCTGATTAGTTAAGTCCAGCCCCATCTTCTGACCTGGGAAGTCAAGGGTCAGATAGCCTGCTGCTATTCTGAGTTACTAAGGCAGTCCATTGCACAACTGAAAAGCTGTAAATAATTGAACTTTGGTATGCTTGCTCCTTGGTTTTCTAAAGCACTTGTAGATACCACTGAGTTCCAAGAACTGCTCTAGCTGTACAAGAACCTGCTGAGATCAACATACTCCAAAAGCACATCATCTCTGTGCCCTCCAAGATAGGCTATCTGTGGCTAACCACGGTGGTTTTATGGCTTCTTATTACTTTGAACAGACTGTTTTCAGTCAATATGGCTGCCTACAGTATGTATTTCAAAATCTCTTCTTGTCCAAGTTTAACATGACCTCTTTTCTAAGATGGCCAAATCAAGCTTACCTCCTAGCATCTTTTTGTCAATAGGAAGCAGGGTTTATTTATTTTATGTTACTACTGTGTCTCTAAATCCCAATATTTTTTGCCAGAATACACTTAGTCCTATGAAGTTCAATTTCACGCATGTCAGAGGTATTTCCCCAACTGGGTAAATACTGAAAGGACCAATCCTACTTTTTGACAGAAAGTGCTAAATGTGTTTGGTTGTCAGGTTTGACTGAATGTTTCAAAGGGTGCCCAGATGTTTCTGGCAGTGTCTCAAAGCCCTAATTAGTCTCCCAGCCAACTGTTGCTCTGATGAGCAGTCCCTTCTACTGGCAGGAAGTGTTTCTAATTAATTCACCTTTACTTACACGCTTTTCCTCCCTTCCTCCCTTCCGTCCTTCTTTCTTTCTTTATCTATTTTGTGTTTAGACACAGTTACACTTATGAGTAAAAATCGTTTATGAACTCAAACTGATTAAGTAAACTTACTGCTCTCATACTGAAAAACTAACTCATGATTCTAGTTCTAACTAGATTAATCTTCGAAAGTGTCCCATGTGAATGGCATATATCTTATTGCCCAACTTCATTGAGAATTTAGCAAATATTAGAGAAAATTACTGGGAGAATGAAGTGTTTTCTTTTTACTTTTAAAGAAGTATTATTAACATTCTAAAATATTCATTTATATAAGTCAGTGTTTTATGTAATTTAATTTTCCCCTCTTAAAAAGTTGCAAAATTTGAGGTTCAGCAGAATACTGTAACTAAACTCTTTGACTTCTCTTACACTCAAATATGTCTTGATGGTTGGACATGTAAATCAGTGGTAGAGTACTTGCTTAGCCTGTACAAGACCCTTGTTCTACGCTCAGAATATAAAAAATAAAAATTTAATCCTACCTTTCTCACCACCACCATTGCAAACTGCTGAGAGCCTATCTCTGTGCACTCGAAGTATCAACCGTTTCCCTTTGTGGTTGTCCAAGGAGCTGGACAGGTTTTTCCCTTATGTTGGTTTTACCTGGGTTTCTGCCATTTCCTATGTTCCAGGAAGTCTTCAGCTTTACCTTGACTCTAATTTAGTTCACGGATTTATCTGATGCTAAGACACAGATTAAGTCCTGGATAGTTTTATGTGTGTTTGCAAATTGGCCAGATAACAACATTAGGTTGTATAGATTTCCTTTGTGATTTTGTCTCTTGTGCTAACAATAGTCCCTAGCTGAAGAAAGTTCAGTTGGCACATACTCATGGCTTCTCTGGCTGGATGCCTCTTTTTTTTTTTTTCCTTTCATCTTTAGCAGTGAAACAGAATTCCTACCCTTCTCTTTCTGGATTTAAATTCTCCTTTTATCTCTGCAGGTTGGGCAGCATGAGAATTCTCTAATCTTGCAATGCATTCTTCCTGACCCTTGCAAAGCCCTAGCTCCCATGGGATCTCTTTCATAATCTAATTTCTTTGATTTTTTTGGAATCAACAAGGAAATGATTCTTGTTATAGTCCTTCCTGAATAGCGAGTCCATGCACCAGGATGTATTAGACAACTTTCTCCCCAAACTTTCAAAGTTGAAAAGACCTTGATGTAAATTCTTGCAAAAATCACCATTGGAGCCCAACTTCTCAAGACTTCCTCAGCCCTCTCTGTTTAAGAAACCATCTTCCCACTCAAGAGAATTTTCCACAGAACTAGATGTAATTTTTTCCCTGGAAATGAATAAAAGATACATCCAATAAAAGTAGCCAGAATTATTTCTTTACATTCCTTGCTTCTGTATTTGAGAATAAAATGAAATAAAAAGGCCTGATTTAGCTATCACTGTGACTCCAGACACCAGGACATAGAATATTGATCTAAATAAATGAGCTTGACACTTTGAATGATAAATGTAACTCAGATCAGCTAAAGTAGTCAGTTGAATGGTCAAAATCTTAAGATAGGTTTACCCAGGCCTTTGAGCCAACAAATACTACCTGGGACTACCTGTATAGCAGATCACTATCTTCGTGTCCTGAAAACCTTTATGAGCCTGATATAGCTTTCAAAAATGTATTCCAAGAAAGATACTATTGGTGACTATCTATTTATTCACCATGGCAACCCTCTAAGTTACAAATGAGAAAGCTAGAATTAAAGACATGTGATATGCACGATAACCCTGTGCTCCAGCTACAGTCAGGGTTGAAGGAAGGTTCTTTCCAAAGGCCAGGGCCATCTCCTCTACTCACACGTATTCCTAATGAACAAAACTAAGGAGCAAATGTAAGGAGATGAAATTCTTTCATGGGCAGTTCCTACATAAAATATATATATATATATATATATATATATATATATATATATATATATACCAGAGGCTGAGAGAAGATGATGTGAAGATTGTGTGAGACAGTGTCTTCTGAATGTGGAGTTGCAAATCTCTTTCTACTGCAGTTTAAAGAGGTATTAGTAAGTGTTAAAGTATATTGTCTAGACTGAATGTCTTGTGGGTACGCTTTCTCAGACCTTCAAAGACACAGTTTTTGTGGACCTTTTGGGATAGTTCATACATATCTGCACCTATTACCCCCTCACCCACTGAATTCTTAACAATTTACTCAGTCTCTTTGTGTAATCATTCCCTTGTTGGTGAAATCAGGATGGCTTTAGAGTGTATCTTGCTTTCCTGAATGAAAAGAATTAACCGAAAATTATACGAGTCAATTTAAGCAACATAATCTGTAATAAGCACTTAAAGGATTATTATATTGTACCTAGAACCTTGAAACTCCTATAAATCTGTCACAAACACTAGCCATCAGAACAAATGGTAATCTCATTGGATTGTCTTAGACACCTCTGAGATGAATTATGGAGTCTGGAAGAACATAATGTATGGACATCAATATAGAGTGACACTTTAGATCAGGAAACATGTCTTCATTCTACCGTCTACTAGAAATAAAGGCAGGAACACCTGGCTGAGCATTTTATCTTCTGAAATGGGAGAATAATAGCTACTTCCCAGGAGCATAGTAGGAATTAATCAAATCATACTTGGTAGAACATGTAAGGGAAATAAGGAAGTTATTCATGTAGGTATCCAAAACTTGGAGTCGCAGAACAAGTACCCTTTGAGTGTACCGACCCTAGTATTATGACAGTGATCTCTGTGCTACAGCACACCCCTCTCCCACCCTTCATCTCAGCTACTCCACAAGATAGCTCTGTGAGACAAGTATTGCTGTCCATAAGTCATGGAAAAAAGGCAGAAAGATTTACCCAAGATCACAAAATGGATAAAAGAGAGGAGCTAGAATGTGAATCCGTATCTCTTGAGTATAGACTTCCGGATTGGGATACAATGGCCTCCTATTTGATTCTGAATGTTCTCAGGAAAGCTATTGGAAACCACAGGAGGATGGGCATCCTATAGGTCCCTGCCATATATTGTACACTGGTAAAAGTGAAACAGAAAGAGTGGGGGAAGAACCTTTCTTAACAGCAAGAAGATAACTTCAAAGTAGAGAAAAAGATAAGAAGGAGTGATCTTATGTTTCTCTTTCACTTACAGCTCTAAAGTCATAGGAATCATTCTAATGATTCGTTGACAGGGTTCACATTGAGATTTGTGAATTCAAGGTGGGGTGTACAGAAAAATAAACTAAGCAGGAACACAACCAAACATGTATATTTATTGTTTTATTTTCTAATATTCTTTTTTTATACACATACATATGAGCATTGAACACCCATTTAGAGGCTAGTAGGAATATTATTAGATTATGAAGAACACATTATTGATAGGAATGTGTAGATAATTACTATGATTTTTTTCACTCTAATCCACTGTCAATAATTTGCTCCCATGGTGTAAGCTGACATTTACTTTCTTACTTTTTTTAAACTCTTGGCTTTCAACTGAGGCTCAGTTTCCAGGAACTCTCTCCCCTTTGGGGTCACTCTGTACCACAGCCTCAAATTCCTCTGCCATCCCTTGCCCATGTACACAGTCACACAACTCACCCTCTGTTCAAGCTGGTTTGGTAGACAGTGCCCATGGGGCACAATTATATCCCTTGGGAAGGAACTGGAAAAAGCGAGAACAGATATCGCCCTCTCATGGATGAGGCTTGACGTGGGAAGGCATGCAAGCTGCCGCCACAATCACATGCTCTGCCCGCAGCCTGGGGTTTCTCTGCTTTGGTCGGTGGAGTCTGTCATGTTCCTTTAAAAAAGAGTGCAGAGATCTGAAAAACATAAAACTCAGTCCTTCCACAGAGCAAGGCAGTCCTGCTGATCTCACATAGAGGTCTGAAGTCAGGGCATGACAATAATGGCTTCATGAGGACGGTGTAGAGAGAGTTACAGGTCAAATAGAAATATCTTGACAAGCCTAAAAGGAGTGTAGTTATAAACTCAGCTGTACTGAGGTTGACTTTGGGATGATAAAGTTAACACGGTTGGTTGCACTTTTCCTCCCAGCCATTCCTTTACAGGCCTAAGCATTCACCAGTTCATCCAATAGCACCCTCCCTGCTGAAGTGATCCCCGTAACACGGAGGGTCACTGAAACACTGAAAGTCACTGAGAGGGTTTTGTGAGTTTGTTTGTCAGCTACACAGACACACTGCAAGGCCTTTGGTGGGCTGGGACCACAAGTGAGTGTGTGGTCCAGAAAGAACTCACCGTGCAATTTAACAGATTCCAAAAAAGGAACAAAAATCCTAAGAGAAGACTTCATGACAGTAAAAATTATGGTTGGTGAGACTTGGCTGAATCGGCTGGGGAATTCATGTGTCTGAAAAGATTTGCCTAATATATTGGGGTTAAATTCAGTCATGAAAGGACCTATTTGAAATTATGTTGTTCTTGCAGCTGGCTGAGGGCATACTACCCCCAAATTAACCAGACACAAATGCTATTTTTAATCTTGTAACATTTGATTAAGTCAAGGGTTCACATCATTTAAGCCTAGTGTTTTATAGTCACAGTATAGACAGTAAGCATGGGAATGCTTATGATATTCTGATTAATGAGGTAAATTTTCCACTTACGCAAGATATTCCCCATGATCTGGTTTTATCTCAGTACTTATTGAGAGTCCTGGCACCATGTGTGGGACTGCGTTTCTGCTGTGGAATCCAGCATGCTGAATATACACTAATTTCTTAAGTGATGGTAAGCAAAAAGTGATAGCAAGATCCTGGATATGTTGAAATATCAGATCCTGGATTTAAGCATGATGATTCTGAGGCCTAGGGGATAGAAAATATAACAAATACAGGGCTGCCTCAAAGTGGGCTCTTAACCTTCAAATACATTTGCTTGAGTATTTTAAATAAGCTGAAGTTTTCAGATTATCCCACAATTATTAAATATATTATCTGACTTGATTTATTTTCATGGCACACTGTTTAAAGTAACTAAGAGATGGTGGCAACTCAGGCTTTCATTGACAAAGGAGAGGAAACACAACATGCCCAGGCAACCTGTATCCATATATCTCATTCTGTCTCACCCAGTCTTGGCATTTTCTAGTACTACAGTGTTCTGTGCATATGACTGAGACTTTGTAAATACTTTGAACTAACTTTAGGAGGCTTAGCTTTAAAAAGTGGTGGGAAATTCAACAAAGGTAAGAAATCTAAACTAAGTTAGGACTGAAGAGTCAACCTGACTGTATCAAACAAGCAAGCCAGTGAGAAATGGTAGAATCATTTCTCCATGGCTGAAGAGGCCAGGATACCAAATATAGCACAAGGTTTTCAGTTAAAGGTACAAAGAAACTCAGTGCTGGACCAGGGATGGAGGTGAAACAGAATCTCAACTTCTGTATCCATTCTCAGGGTGGGCCCTTAAAATAGAAAGCTCCCATGGACTAACAGCTATTTTAAGATTCTACAGTCAATAGTTCCAAAACATTTCACAATTTTCTCACAGCCTGTGTTCTTGCCATCCATCTTTGTTATGATCCTATGTCTTCAAGTGCCTACGGTGTTCACTTATACAACTGTCAGAGTAGACACAGTGCTGTCCTTTGTAGCCTTGTCTATGGATGAACACGTCTTCTGTCTGAATGCTCCAGTAAATAGTAGCCACGAGCCCTGTAGCCAGAGGTTCTGTCCTCACCTCTCAGATTTTGCTTCTAATTGTTTCTGTCTTTGACTAGAGAGGACGGGCCTCAAACACCTGGAGCAAATATGAAAGCAGGGCCAGAGCTTGGAGGACACGGGAGTTCATGGCTTGCCTGACCCCAGCCCAGCCTTTGGCAACCCTTAGGTCTTGCTTAGTGTAAGAGTATGAATAGCTAGTTCTCTCTTCTTACCCAGAACAACTTTAGTAGATGCCAAACTCTTGATACTCATACAGCACACAGCTGAAGCTACCCAGTGCCAGATACAGCCTGGGCCCTTATTCTACGCTTGCTCGCAGTTCTTTCCCTCCCTGTTTCTCCTACCTCCTCCATAGTTTCTCCTAATAGTATTTGATGGTTTATATATATTTGGCCTCGAGAGGGGCACTATTAGTAGGTGTGGTCTTGTTGGAGTGGGTGTGATCTTGTTGGTGTAAGTGTATCATTGTGGGCATGGGCTTTAATACCTTTGTCCTAGCTGCCTGGAAGCCAGTCTTCCACTAGCAGCCTTCAGATGAAGATGTAGAACTCTCAGCTCCTCCTGCACCATGCCTGGCTGGATGCTGCCATGTTCCCACCTTGATGATAATGGACTAAACCTCTGAACCTGTAAGACAGCCCCGGTTAACTGTTGTTCTTATAAGAGTTACCTTGGTCATGGTGTCTGTTCACAGCAGTAAAGCCCTAACTAAGACAGAATACTTCCTCAGTAAGGTATTTGCATATAAATTCTCATGTCAGAGTCTCTGTCTAGGAGTTTCCAAGACTAACTAAAATGCTGGCTCCATTGTGACGCTTCCCTCAGCCCTAGCCAGAATTAATCCCTAATTTGTCTAGGCAGCAATTGTATTTCATTTTTTACTTTTACTACAACACCAGTTTAAAATAGCTCCTTAAATTCATAGGGCCTACATTCAAATTGGTCCCTGTTATGAAATAATTATGTCTTGCCAAAATCCACATGCTCTAACCTCCAATGTGTTTGTATTTGGAGATAGCACCTGTAAGGAGGAAACTTAGATTTATTGGGGGTTAAAAAAGGGGTTCCTAGGCCAGTAATACTATACCAAAAGGAAGAGACTCAGGGATCCCCTATCCCCAGAATGCACCGAGAAGAGGTCTTTGAAGGACACTATAAGAAGGCAGCCACCATCTGCAAGCCAGGAAGAGGGGTCTTCCCTGGAGCTGAGTCTGCAGGCAGAGTGATCTGGGACTTCCAGTCTCCAGACCCCAGAGGAAAGGATTTCTCCCTGGCTGTCATGCACAGCTCCCAGGCAGGACATGAGCTCTTCTGAATAGAGTTGCTTCATGTTCTTTTTGTTTGAATTGCTACATATTAATTATACTCAGTAATGAGTTACAGCTAAGATTTCCGTTGGTGCTGCTGCTACAAGCCAGGGGCCCACATGTGCTAGGCAAGGAAGTGCTCTTCCATTGAATTACTCTCTGGGCCTCAAGATCATCCTCACAACTTCCTTCTCAATGTCTTATCAAAGTCTTACAAAGTGTTTGCTTAATTTGCTTGAACCTACTGGAAGAGTTGGAGAAAATTATTTTTCATTATTTTAATGAAAATATTTCAGGATTTAAAGTCATCATTAAGCATATGTAAGAGAGATTGCTGCATGAGATGTTTACTGCACACCATCCTCATTCTGTGTTGTATGGTAGTTGCTCGTTGTTCTACAAATAAGATGCAGTTAGTCCAAGAAGTGCTCATTAACAGTGAGCTCTTTAGAAAGCCAACTGGAGTCATTCTGACCTATCCATGAGCTGAAACAGTAAGTGTACACATCAAAGAAAGAATAAAAACTATGACCTCCCAACTCACCTCTAAGTCACAGACCATGGTAAGCATTTTGAAAGTATTGAAAAATATACAATTCAAAGTACTGAATACTTGTCAAATAGATACTAGGCAATGTTTAACGACAAAAAGGCAACAGAATAATATATATATTTATATATATATATTATATATATATATATTATATATATGTATGTGTGTGTTTTATATATATGCTTTGGGCTATATACATATATATTTTGCTATGTACACATATATACATATACACGCATATATAATATACATTTGCATATATACATATATGCATGCATATATATACATATGTACATAGCAAATACATATATAAATACATATTATATACAATACATACTATTCTATTGCTTTTTTGTCATTAAACATTGCCTAGTGCACATATGTGCATTATAGGTATATAGCAACATATACATATATATGTACATAGCAAAAAATATGTGCACATAGCAAAATAAATATGTATATAGTGAAAACCTATCAGAATGTTGCAGTCTTGCACGGCTTTTTCCAATTAGTGTTTTTCTTCATGCTCTGTCTTCTCCATGTTGTCTATAGTAAACATACCATCTTGGAAGACAGAGGAAGCTCTTTTGAAGTTTCTAGTCCTATCCACATGCCATGAGCTCAAGCTATCGCAACAATCAATGGCAATCATCAAGCAACTAGGCTTATGGGCAGAGGAATAATAATGAAAATAGCCAACCTGCCTATTGCACTGCCAGGCCACTCTCACAGTCCTCTCAAGTCAAGCTGACAGGAGGAGCTCTCTCCTGACAAGGTGCAATCCTACAGGCATGGGCACAGGGCCACGGCATGCTTGGTGCATTAGAATCAAGAGGAAAGAAACTGTTTATGACTCAATGAATTGCAGAGAAATTGGCTTCTTGATTCTATGAATTCTATGAGGCAGGAACATTTAAAGCAATGGATTATGATAAAAGCATAGTCAAGTAAAATCCTATAATCCTGTAATACTTTCTTATGCATTCTCACCAAAACCATGTCTTTAGGCCAAAATGCATTAATATGATCATGTGCTATAGAACTCAAGTACACCCTTATTACTTCCATTGGACATGTGAGAAGTTTATAAGTTAATTTGCAGAGAGGACTGACTGTATTATGCCTGATTCCATTGTGTGTAATTATTTTTAAATCACTTAGGAAATTCTACATTCTAAACTTGGATGCTTCATGAAAATGACCAAGCATTGCCTCTTCAAAATTGGCCTTTAGCTAAGCTTCATAGGAGACCTTCATGTATCTCCCTTCACACTAAATAAAAAATGTAACAAAGATCTAAAAGCTGGGCTTGCTAAGTGCATAGCAGAACTTCATGTCAGTGTTCTCATCTCACTACCATGGATTAATACTTCACATACACTAGCACTAAGAAAATATTTGGGCACATATTATTCTTAATGTACTAATAACCTAAAGCCATCCTCGGGAATCATCAGGACAAGCTGTAACAAGAGGAGAACTCTCCAGCTTGGCACATTCCCATGGGTATGAGTTTAAGTGCCTGAGGAATAGTTGGCATACTAGAAATCAAAAGGAAAGGCTATTCCTCTCCTACCTGGAGAAACTATTGAATGTCCTGATCTTGTAGACCGCCTCCCATCCCCACACCCTAGCCAGTGTTTGGCAGCATCATATGCTGGGTACCATGTACTAGTGACATGAATTTGAGCTTGGCCCATTCATCCATCTGGGTGGTCTTCAGAAAAAGCCCTCAAAGGAACACAGATTAAAAGCAGAGCTAACATGCCACCCACATCATTTCCAGGGTTAGAAGCCAGCCAGCTAAAGCATATTGGCTATCCTAAAATAATAAAAACAAATTAATGGAACTTCCCCAAGGGAAATCAAGTTCCACTTATGGGCAGAGTGGCAGGAACAGCTGTTAAAACTCACTGGGTTAGAATCCCATAGTAGCTTCTTAAGTATGCTTTTCAAAGACTTCGGGTCACTCTTATTGAAAATCTCAGTTAACTATTAGTCACCCGAACAAATATCAGTGGAGGACAGGGAGAGCACATGAAATCTGTGTAACATGTAAAATTGCAGCTGGACCATTTGCAATATTTATTTTCCAGTGAACTTGGATAGACAGGCCCATTTTCGTTTTAAATTTTATGAGGGAGGAAATCATTAAAACCCCATAAAGCCTTTTCCCTGAAAACTCAAAAAAACTCCAAAAGCCTTTCCATTTAGACCGTGAAACCCCAAACGCTTCCCTGAGTGTGCTTCAAATAGTGACATCTAAGAAATCTTATATCTGGTTACAATTCTTATAATAAAACTCCTATCTAATGAGACAAGAGTGACTTAAACCCTACAGAGAGATGTCCTAGTGGGTAAAAGCACTTGCTATCAAGACTCATGACCTGAATTCAATTCCCCAAGACCTATGTGTTGGAAGGAGAGAACTACCTCCTCAAAATTTCCCTTTGACCTCTACGTGCATCCCTTCACACACACACACACACACACACACACACACACACACACACACACACAAACAGAGAGAAAGAGAGAGGGGGGAGGGAGAAATAAGTAATTGCAGAAGTAGTAAGTTTTAAACCTAAGTTACCTTAAATTTTAAAATAAAATCAATGGACTACATCCTTTTCCAAAAGGACCTTTCTATTTTGCTGAAGGGTGGTAGTTATATAAATGTTTCTAGAAGGATCCCTGTACTGTTAATGACACCGAATTGCTTCTAACAAGAACTGAGCCCAGAGACATTTCACTTTCCCCATCCTTTTATAAAGGGCTAACTTTCCTTAGATGTCTGAGGCCTCCTTTGGCTTTAGAGCTTTAGAAACTAGAATACTAAAAGTTACTCACCCCAGTAAATAGCAGAGTAGATGCTTTCATTCATTAAGCAGGTAGGGATGCTGACTGCTGATGGTGAAAATCACAAGAGTTCATTGCAAATGGCAGAACTAAACTCTTCTATCTGATGGTAAATGAGATGTCATTATAAAGTTATGATGGGGCTCACAGACCCAAACAGAGACCTGCAGAGTCTGAGACCTAACCAACAGGAATCGGTCTTTTGGGGGATTGGAGGCCAGTCTTTAAGACATTGTGTTGGGGCCAGCTAGCTCCACCCACCATACTTAAGATTGGAAGCCTAGTGGAGGACGCCATTACTCACATGGTAGACTCATGATCATTCTATTCTTCCACACATTTCAGTATCCTTTCATTCATTGTGAAGGGTGAAAATCTAATAGGTATATTTCTGCAAATTCTAAAGATTATATGCCTATAAATTATAAAAATTTAAATCCTCTTTAAAGCCAGCATTCCAAATGTACTTATCTTTAGCTAGGCCTCTGCATTTGTGTGAGCTAACCTCACACAACAGATGGCCTGAGATGGAGGCCATATTTGTGCTGCTTCTACAGGGTCCCAGGCACAGCAAGGATGTCAAAATGTTTGCATTCTCTGCAACAAGTTTAGCTGAGGTCTCTGACACCAACTATTAGCTTAGTAGGTATTGAGAAGCATGCATAGCAGGGGTCACTCATGTCCTACATAATTGTCATGGGTCTGGTGCCAATGGTTTTGGCTATGGTTTCTGATCTCCCAGTCACAGACAATGCAGCCTGTTCCTAGAGTAGATGGTGTTGTATTTCCTAACTCCTCATCTTCCTGTTCATAAGTTGACCCCTCCACAGACTACACTTGTTCTGAAAATAATTACTGCAACCGTACGTGTATAAGCAACCATGTTTACCTACTGGGCCAAGGTGCCCTGATACAGCCTTAAGAAATGAAACCAGGCCGGTTGGAGGGTCTACAGCAAAACTTAAGCTGTGGAAATTTTATTGAGAGCAATCAGACTTTTTACACCTTTATCAGACAGGAATATAGTGGCAATTGCCAGAGTCGATACAGTTGTAGTTGGCAGGATGCAATGATGTTTGCAAACTTTAAAGGGCACACAAGATTAGTGTCTAAGGCCAACTGTCCTGTCAGGCTTCCATGCTTCCTGGACTACTAAGGGAAGCTACAGAGGAACACCAAACGCTTCACTGCCTGAGGGAGTACATTGATCTTTCAGGAACTGGAAGGTACATGGTGCCTAAGGGCCATGGACTCTAACCTGAAAAACCTATGACACACATCCTCAAAGCAGCTAGGCCAGGTCAACTCCATGTTCTATTAGTAAAACCTGTTCTGCTTAAGTATGGAGCCGTGGTTCCAGTTCAATCCATGGACTCTGTGACCCATCGCTGTTTACACATCAATCTCTCAACCAGTGGGTGAGAATAGATGTTGACTTGAGAGGCCAAATCCTTTAAGTTCAGACTCCACTTTAGAGAATCTGACCTAAGCTTGAACTCAGGTAAAGTAACAGGCTGGTACCTAGCATTAGTTTCCAAGTGGCCCCCCAACAAAACCCCAGCCTAGCTCTAGTCTCTAGGCTAATCCCCAACAATACCAGGATCTCCAGGTCACACCCTCAACAAGACCAGCGTCTCCAGGTTATTCCCCTATCAAACCTGCACCCCCAAGGTTACAAGCCCAGCCCCTGCCTAACAACCACCAACACAGAGAGGAGCAGAAATTAAGTTTATGATACCAGCCAATTAAGTTAAAGGCCACAGTGGATTTCCAATTACATGCTTGCACACTTACCCCACCCCATTGCTGCTTACTATAAAGCCTTGTCCTGATAGATGTTGGAGGCTCCCCCATGACCAAAACTGTCCTGCATGATGGCAGTGCACTGGGGGGTTGGGGGGGTGGGAATAGTGAGTTAGCTCAAATAGAATAAAGACCCTGCTGTGAGTTACATCTGATCAGCTCCTGTCTGTTTGGGGAGGGGGGAGATCACTAACACTTCCCTGGCACTATTGACTGGGAGCCCTACCAGAACTGCATATCTAGAGAAAAATCCTGTACAAGAAAATGAGGTGAATTCTCAAAAAGAGGGAGCTGTATTGTGGGTAAGACAATCTACAAGCACCCATCCTGTCAATGAACACAAGGATAATGTAATCAAAGCCATTTCAAAGAGGGCTTGAGCAGTTTTCTGTAGTCCTGAATTTTTCTGAAGGCTTCGCTTGGGAGCAGTCGAAAGTTCCTGAGAGTAGCATCCAATCCAGGGCTTTCAGCACAAGTGCACATGAAGACTTTTCTGTGGAAGAGAAGTTAGCAATGGAATCTGCCCTCTGGATGTGTGCTGGTGCACATGTGCACCAAGGATACAAGCCCATCATGAAGTCCAAGAGAAACTTAATTTTGAACCTTTACTACAAGGTGTAAATTTCCTATCTATAAGAAAATACTGCAAAGAAAGGCAAGTGCTCAAGACAATATAGACCCACTCATATTTGTTAGCTGGTGAATCCTGACCTCTGTACTTCTGAGTCCTGCCCAGAGTACAACAGAAGCAGCCACCTGTCTTCCAAGGCCAGTTAGTTGTGTTCTGTGCATCCTGACCTCCTCAGAGGGAACTGAATTTAATTCCTGAACACATTCCAGATGCTAAGTCTCATTATCCCTGGATCCTCGTGGCATCTGCTTGTTTTCATGACATCTCAGCATTCTTCCGTAGGCTTAGTTTGTCTCTCGTGGTCATGGTCCCTTGGGGTACTAACTTTGGGCTGACCGTCTCTCTTGCTGGCCCAAGGAACGCTGGGCTGCTGCTATTCCCCTCTGCACCTCGGCTAGAGCTGTGGCTTTATTTCTGTCCTGGTCTGTGGCTTTGCTTCTTTTCTCACTTAGTCGTTTAACACATTGAGTTCTTCCTTCCTCGACCCTGGAAATGCTGTTGGCACAATACTGCCACAACAAGGCGTTGACCCTAGCTCTCACATGTGTTTTATGTGCCATCTGATAGCACCATTGGGAGCAGGAAGGGAAGGAAAAACACTGATTGCATCTCCATTGTGTCAGGTACATCTCTACACCCCTCACTGCATGTTACTTTGTTCTTTTTTTTTTTCTGTAGATATTTTCTTTATTTACATGTAAATTTCTCCTTTCCCAGTTTCCCCTCCAAAAAACAAACAAACAAACAAAAACAACAAGAACAAACCCTTTTGCCTCCCCCCTCCCCATGCCTGTCACCCCACCCTCTCCCACTTATGGGCCCTGGCATTCCCCTACACTGGGGCACAAAACCTTCACAAGGCCGAGGTCCTCTCCTCCTATTGATGATCGAATTTTCGATCCTCTACTGTACACATGCTGCCAGAACATTCAGTTCCACCATGTATAGTCCTTGATTGGTGGTTGGGTCCCTGGGAGCTCTGAGGGTACTAGTTAGTTCATATTGTTGTTCGTCCTAAGGGGCTGCAAACCCTTCAGCTCCATAGATCCTTTCTCTAACTCCTTCATTGGGGACCGTGTACTCAGTTCAATGAATGGCTGTGAGCCTCTACATCTGTATTAGTCAGGTATTGTCAGAGCCTCTCAGGAGATAGCTATATTTAGGCTGGCTTGTCCTTCCTTCAGTCTCTGCTCCATAGTTAATCTCTGCCACTCCTTCCGTGGGTATTTTGTTCCCCCTTTTAAGAAGGAATGAAATGTCTACCTTTTGGTCTTCCTTCTTCTTAAGTTTCTTGTGGTTTGTGGGTTAATCTTCCTGTATTCCAAACTTCTGGGCTAATAACCACTTATCAGAGAATGCATACCATGTGTGATCTTTTGTGATTGGGTTACCTCACTCAGGATGATACTCTCTAGATCCATCCATTTCCCTAAGAATTTCATAAATTCATTGTTTTTAATAGCTGAGTAGTACTCCATTGTGTAGATGTACCACACTTTCTGTATCCACTCCTCTGTTGAGGGACATCTGGGTTGTTTCCAGTTTCTGGCTGTTATAAATAAGGCTGCTATGAACATGGTGGAACATGATGACTGGCTCTGGGAAGCTAACCACTAAGTTGGTGGTAAAAACAAAGTAACATGTTAACAACAACTGGCCATCAACATGTTAGTTTGTTCTTATCACCAACTCAGTGGTTTGCTTCCCAGAGCCAGTCATCCTTCAGTGTCTGTCAAATTTTGCAGGAACTGGCTACACTGAGTTTGGTTTAGTTAACCGTCTCTCTCCTAGCTGAGCCCTTCACTCTACTTATCCTCCCCTACCCTCCATCCATGTCTTCTTCCATGCCCTTGTTCTCAATCACTTCTATCCTGAGAACCCACTTCAATTCAACTGCCCTGTATACAAACATATTCTTTCTTGCTTCTATTCCCTTTATGGAGAAGCTCTGACCACATCCCAGACTGTTCTGAGGGAAATAAATGAATATCCTCCAGGTGCTGAGACTGATTTCACAGAAAAAACACTCCAACCTCAACCAGATTCCTAGCATTCCTCCTAGCTTGTTTCTCTAAGACTAGTCCAACCTGTTTTGACTCCCTGACACACTGGAAATGACGGTGATCCTCCCAACAGGATAAAAGGGAATGGATGCAACTTTTCATGCCATGTCTCAGAGCTTCTCTGCTCTTCTTGATTTTCCAAGCTCCAAGAGGATTACTAAAAGATAAGCTCCCAAGATATGATGAGGTGACCCTCAAGGGATTCTGGAGTGACAGTGTGATAAGTGCACACAGTACCAGCAGCAGCTCTAAGGAGGCCTCTCTGAGCAGACTCTGGGTTGCATGGAGGTTTCACATGCACAAAGCTACCGAAGAGTTCACCACACATTCTGCTGTAGCAGTTCAGTGTCTAAGGTGTTGTGCTGCCTTCCCCCTCCCTGAATTCCAAAGCATAAAAACTGTTAAAGCCATAAATCTATTCTTGCAACAGGATTCCTGGTGTTAGGTGCTTGGTAAGACAAGTTTAGTACTGGCTGAGAATATCAAAGTGTTAAGTTCCTAAAAAGAACTGTGAACATTTGAATTCAAACACCTCCCCAGGGCTTGAGGTGTTAGCACAAGGTATTTCTACACTGCCTCTTTTCAACCGCCCCCAACACATTAGGATGAGAGCCGGAAAGAGTTCATCTTTTAGGGAAGTGCTGGTGGTCTCTTGCTTTTAATAAAAATGAACTCCCCTCTGCAGCTCCCCGTGCTGGGAAGATGGACTTTTCTTCCCTGGATCCAAAGGAGGGTAGCAGGACAAATCTGTAGTGATGTCAGGGAAGCAATGGGGTAGTCAGTACACAGAAACAAAGGGGCAAGCAGTACAGCACCTGCAATTTGCAAAAGCATGGTGGACTCGTGAGGGTAGGCTAATGTTTCATTCCTTTGTCATAACAGATCCACCACAGAGCCTGCTGAATCATCTGCCGAATGCTTCTCTGGAGAGAAAGAAGGGACACCAGAGCCAACCAGTACAGTGAAAGAGATGTGGGGACACAGCCAGGACACATCCTATACCTATCTATCAGAGACTAGCCCCTGAGAGGCTGTAGGTGGTGGGACTTAGAGGGGGCAGACACAGGATGTACACAGGGCATGTAACCATGCCACAACAGCATGGAGAGATGGAGAACCAGGTAGAGAATGGTGAGACGATGTCACCAGCTACATCCTATGGAGTAGGGAGAGGACCAGGGTGAAGATAGATTACCATTTATGTCTTTGTAAGCATCTGGACTGTAAATAGTTAGTAAGCCTTAAAAATATGTTCAAGGAGATGCGTCAAAACTGACCTGAGCAATGACAGCTAGCAAAGACAACTGGATCGTTTTCCATAATTTTTTAGATACACTTTGATACACCGTCTTTGTTGTACTATTCAGGGGAAATTCTCACTGCTCCTTTAAACTTTCTACCTGACAATTGCAGCCATTGTGATTTTCCATGGCAGAGTCTCGTGATTCACTTTTCCCTACTTTTTAGCTGTCAGCAGTTACATGTGGAGAAATGTTTAACAAGGGATTCTCCTGGGAGGAATTAGACACCTGTTGTGTGTGAAGCTTGCCAATTTCTATGGCATAAACACTATGGCCAATGTCAAGCTGCCAATATAATACTGGGAAAAATGGACTTAGAGAAAGATTGCCACAGTTGTTTCTCAGGAAGCAGAGCACACCACCTTAAACATCTCACTGAACTGAAATGTGATGTGGATGTCTACTGGTCTTTACCATTGTTTAACTTCAAAATGTTCCATTATAAGTATGGTGTGTGTCCTCCCTTAGACAGTACCAAATGGCATCAAACAAACAAACAAACACACTCCTGTGGAAATTAGAGGGGCAAAGAAATCCAGAAGATGAGAGGAGTGCACTTGCACAGGAGGAGTCTCCCTGGATGAAGCTAATTGTATAGTAATAGACACACTTAAAGGAGAGAAAACAACAGTCCCACTAGCTTCAGTTGCTTCTCCTGTGGCACATCCTCAACCCTAGGACACTGGGAGTGCCTATAAAGTAACTTGAGAGCCAGGAGGTAAAAGTCCTAGCCAAGCAAAACTGACAGCCTGCATCTAACCCCTGGAACTCATCATGGAAGGAGAAAACTGACTCCTGAAATTTGTCCTCTGACCTACACAGACACACACACACACACACACACACACACACACACACACACACACACA
>JADRCD010213645.1:9814-21489 GCA_019843815.1 Montemys delectorum
TGTGTGTGTGTGTGTGTGTGTGTGTGTGTGTGTGTGTGTGTGTGTGTTCAGGTGTGTATTAACATGTATGCATATGTGTGGAGGTGAGACATGCACTGAAGTCTTGTTCCTCAGGAGTTATCACTTACATGTCTGAGACAAGATCTGCTTCTGGGTCTTAGAACACTTCAATTCAGTTTCTCAGGCTTGACATCGAGCCAAAGATTTGCTACTGTCCACTTTCCTAGAACTTACTAAAAGCTCTCCACATTTGGCCTTTTCACATGGGTTCTGGGGGAAGGAAACCAGGTCCAAACACTTTTAAGGCTAATTCAGTCAGATAGACCCAAGTCTACCTTTATTAAGAAACAGTTAAATTGAACTATCATTTGGGATACAACTGTGAATACTCACTGAACTTACATGTCACTCAACCTTTTGAGAAAGATCAAGTTTACTAATCATTCACAAGTAATGTCTCTTAAGTTTGGTAAGAAGACAAATAAAACTTTAAAGTTTTATCAGCTTTGTCAAATTTGGCTAGCTTTATTGCCATGGCACTTTAAGTTGTACTTGGCTTGCTGTTCTCTAGCACTCGACATATTCTCTCTCTCCTCTTGCTGGCATTGCTCTGCATTTGTTTCAATTACAGCTTTTGTAAGACTCTGGCGAGCCTCAGTTTACCTGGGACTCCCTGAGTGAACAATGCAGAGCTGGGAATTGATGCAAAAGGCAAGAGGAATTTATTGTTCCAACAAGTTGGGGTCGCCCTGCACGTGGAGAGAGAACAACCTCTCATAGCCTGCCTTTATACAGTTCTCCAGGCTGCAGCCATTAGGCTCAATGCAATTGGCAGAACAGTGTGACTTTCAAACTTATTCGTCTATAGGGAACGAGGTGGGTGAGGAATGAGTCTATGAGCTCGGGTGGTCCGTTCCTCCTCCCTGTGGTCTGAGAAATGAAATCAGCCCCTCCCTTCCAGAGGGGAGAGGTGTCTATGTTCTTTATGACCTTTTGCTTCTGGGAGGGGAGCAGTCAGGTGGAATTTTCTAAAGTTCCTGAGCTGACCTCTTCAGTTTAACTATATGTAACTGTTATCTTGGGCTCTTTTGGCTTTTGTACCCTCCCAGATACATCAGTACAAGCATTTGCAAACCAATAAGTATAGTTTTTCTTTACATTAGAAACACAAGAATTAGAACACAATATCTATACAAATACCTCTGAACTGTGGGAAACTTAACACCTATAAAGTGTATAAAGTAGCTGTATACTTCCTGAACTTAAGCATTTTTCTATGTGTCTGTTAGCATGCAAGACAGTCTTAAACACAAAACAGAGTAGAAATCCAGAAAGATGAATGAATAAATGTAAATTAGAAGGTAAATGTATATGGTAGTTGTTATTTGTGTTTAATAATATACAAGACTTGTGTCAAGATTTTCTAACAATAGAGATTATTGTTACATAACAGAGTTTTTGGTGGCCATCAGAAGCTTCTGGAGTTTGGGTGGGGCTGAACAACAGTCTGAGAAAGGGGCTAGCTCATATAAAGAGATGTGATGGGCTTTGGAAAGAGTCCAGTTAGTAAAGTGCTTGCTGTGAAAGCACGAGGATTTTATGTTTAGTGTAGAACCTATCTTAAAAATCTGGTGTGATGTGCAATTATAATCTCATCTCTGGGAAGGTAGGAAGAGATGGATCAATGAAGCTTATTGGCCAGGCAGTCTACTTACTACACTTCATAAATTCTGGACCTTCAAACGGTCTCAATAGCCAAAATGATACCTGAAGTTGACTTCTGGATTCCACACACACTTGCACATATCTGCATTCCACACACAGACACAGACAACACACACACACAGACACATATACACACAAATACACACACACACACACACACACACACGCACACACACACACACGCATGCACAGAGAGAAAGAGAGAGGAGAGAGAGAGAGAGAGAGAGAGAGAGAGAGAGACAGAGACAGAGACAGAGACAGAGACAGAGAGAGAGCACAGAGAGAGAGAAGAGGTAAATATACACAGACCCTCATAAGGCAATCAATGAGAATGAAGCCATATGTTTAAAGAAGTATTCACAAGCACTATTTCCACACAACTCTACAAGTCTCATGACTCATATCCTTAGCAGAATCACAAGTTGTGGATCCGTGGTTTTGTAGGTCCCTGCAAAGGAACACCAACTAAACACAGTGAAGCAAACAAAGTAAGACAGTCATTTCAGTCATTCAACATGCTTATTTATTTTTAAAAGCCATGTAAGACACCTCTAAGACTCTTCAGAGGGCAAGAATGTTTACATTGTGGTATCTATACTTGTCTCGGGATTGCTGTGTACATGTGCTCTGTATATACAGAAACTACTGCATATGTATTCAAGGGCATGTGCAGGCCAGAGAACAAGCACATAGGTTTCTCACCCACTCTCCATTTTAGTTCTGAGAAGGTTATCCACTAATGTGGAAATAAAACCAAGTAAATTAGGCTGGCTGGCCAGTGAGCATTAGGGGCACAGCTGTTTTGGATTTTGCATCACTAAAATTAAAAGTGTATGCCAATCTTCCTGACTTTTTTATGTGGAGTCTGACAATCAAACTCAGGTTCTTTTAATTGCAAGTTCAGCATGTTACTAACTGGTTATTCTCCTCCAGCCCTTTTCTTCGTAATTGCTAGATAGAGAAACAGTTTTGTTAATAGCAGAACTTTAAAATTAAACAAAATTTTAGCAATGCATAGAAATAGCAGTAAACCTCATTTAGTTGTCACATCAAACCCACTAGGTCTGTGAGTCAAAATTCAGTTACAATGACATCTATTCCAAGCATGTATCACCTTTTTCAAAATCAATTAATAAAGTGCATCAAGTTAAAAAATTATATATCTTTGCTAGCCAGTACCCTAGATATTAGTTGCTTCTAGTTATTTCTCATAACATTGCTAGGTTATGAGACACTACTTCTAGAAAGGCTAGCACCTGCTGTGAGAGCTGACATGTATCTTTATATGACCACTACCACAGAAGCCATTCTCTCTTTCTAAGGTTGAAGGCAATCTGTGAATTGCAACCTTGTGAGATGTACCTCAAAGGATTACAATTAAGGTAGAAAGCACTCAATGTTGTAACTAAACATGCTGGGTACTATAAATGTTAATACAATTTATGTATGCCTTTTATTAACCATTAATTTATTCTTTTATATGATGATTTTATAAGTACATGTGTTGTGATCTATGATATGTGCTAGCAATACTTAAATTTGCTAACACAGAAAAACTTAATTCTCACTCATAGTAAAATAATAAAAATGCAAAATAGACAGTGGTGATGCATGCCTTTAATCCCAGAAATCAAGCAGAAGAGACAGACTGATCTTTGTGAGTTTGAGGTCAGATTCTGGGCTACAGAGCTAGTTCCAGGACAGACAGAGTTACATAAAAAAAAACTCTGTGTTGGGTGGGGTTGGGGGGAGGGCCAGTGAAATGGGTCTGGCTTATAACTTATTCAGTAAATGTATGTATTACAAGCATTTAAAAAACATCTGAGTTTGAGCTCCAAGATCCATGAAGAAAGAAAGAAAGAAAGAAAGAAAGAAAGAAAGAAAGAAAGAAAGAAAGAAAGGAAGAAAGAAGAAAGAATGAAAGGAAGAAAGAAGAATGAATGAAAGAAAGAAGAATGAAAGAAACAAAGAAAGAAGAGAGAAACAGAGAAAGAGACAAAGAAAGAAATATGCTGAGCTTAGTGGCCTGTTCTTATAATTCCAGTGTTGGGGAAGCAAAGGCTGGTGGAGCCCTGTGTGTCCATTCCCTAACCTACCTACTCTTGTTAGCGTGTCGCAGGCCAATGTGTATATATATAACTGAACATGTACACAGGAACTTACACATGTGAGTATACAGGTGGCACACACAAATATGTTAAGAAATACTAGTCATAATTCGAAAGCACTGTGTTAGATAAGGGAGAATGATGATGTGCACTAATCATAGAGCAGGGAGAAATTTAAATAACTATGAGTTGAGCTATTTTAGGGACAGAGAGCATGACTAATACATCTAAGAGCAAACATTATCATTTTAGGAAAGAGCATATGTAGTAAGCTGTGGATGGAGTTGAATGGGCACTGTGAAAAACCAAGCAAGGAATTGTCGCAGCAGGCACACAGAAGACTAGAGAGAAGGAGTAGTGACATCATTAAAAAATACAATGAGTGTCAAAGATGAAAGAGGAGAATTGAGTGCAAAAATACTAATCTTGACAGCTGATGTTGTTTACATATGGCAGTTCCAGCTCTCCTGTGAAAGCAAACTGAACAAGTGCAAAACTCCTAACGAAGGCCAGGGCAGATATGTAGAAAGCTGAAAAGCTCAGACACTGTCTACATCACAGACACACAAAGAGTAAGATGTAAAGGAATGAGCCGCAGTATCAATAAAGACTGAAAGTCTATGACCTAAGTCTGTGTAAACGAAGTTACCTCCCAGTGCCTGCAGACAACCATGTCAGAAGTTTCATGTTTGTTCATGGCCTGTAGTTCCCCAAGAACATTGTCAATTCTACACAGCTACATTTTACATGCTTCATCTATAATTTACTCAAATCTCCACTTCATTGCAAAATAAATAACCAATGGGTTTTTGTAGTCAATGTATCATAAATACCAAAATAGGGAAGATTATCTGTGGCACCACACTGTTAGACCACAACAGTCATTACTTTGTTTAAAGTTTGAAGATTTTATTATTAAGAACTAAAGACTCAGATCTGTCTCCATACTCTAAAATTGCCTGTGACCTCTAGCATCTAATACACGAGAAGCTATTATCAAAATGCACTCCAATTGTATAGAATTATAATTTATAATGTGAGGCCTTAGGACTCCATCACTTAAATGCATACCAAAATTTTGAGACTATTTCAGATCAAAAGGATAATGCCAAATGATTCAGATAAAGCCACAGGAGTTTCATCCAGGGTCACTATAAATGTATTTTATTATTGCTAAAGTTTTAGTCATCATTTTATTAATATTTAAGTATGTTAATTCATAGAATAAATCTCTATGAAGTCCTTCGCCTCACTACTAGCAACTGTGGCCATTTAGACAGTTTAACTTATGTAGAAATTTTCTCTGAAGTGAAATATTCCCTTCTGGTAGGAATAAGAGTGGCTCCATAAGACTCAAGTAATAAACAACTCACAAATTCTCAGGGCATATCTAAATAGTATAGGACTCACAAGGTTCCATCTTCAAATTAGAGGGCTTGGAGAAGAGATACCGCTAACATATTGAGCTGTTTACATTTCATTCAGGGAGCTTCTGCAGTCCAGATTTTGTGAGCTTCACTTATGCTAGAATAATCTTTTTCTGTGGGACAACTACCTTTAAGCCACCCATTCTTCTTTAAGTAATCTCTCACACAAGCTTGTCTAAGCAACCCTGATAACTCACTGGCTCACCAAACTGGACTTGAACGGAATGATTAATTTGGGCAGACTTCAATGTCCTATCTGCAGTGAACTGACATTTGTTCACATTTCTCCCAGAAGAGTCAGTGTTCTATTTTGTCCTCTAATGAAGAGGGATAATAATACAAGACCAAATGAGAAGATTGTAGACATCAACACAACACCACTATTTCCAGATTAGAAACAATAACCTGTTTAACATTACATATTTCTTTTGTGAAAAAAATCACCCACAAGGAAACATGTTCTCAGTGTAATTTATACAAAACTCTTAACAATAACTTTCAAAACTGGTGGTATGTATATTCCATAACTCAGCCATTTCCTTCTTCCAGAAACCTGTGAATTATCATTTAAAACAATCAACTTTAAAAAACATATAGCAGCTACACTCAGGAATCTTGTTAGGTCCCAACCAATTTGATGGAGACTAGTAATGCCATATAAATATATAACTCTTGGCAATATAGAAATATAAAGAGGACATGAACATCTGACAATTGAAGTTACAATATGTTTTTATTCATTAATCAAGCTAGAAACCAAGCTTCAACCAGCAAATTCTTCATGGTTGCTCCCACACTCTTCTGCTCTTCTTGTTAGGAAGTACGTGTAATCCAAGAGTGTACAGCTGAAAGCCAGTCTGCAAGAGGGTTTCCCACCTTCTCCAAACATCTACCTATAGGAAGTGAGTTGATAAGAACATTATCTAGAAATGGAGCTTAAAGCCATGCATAGTGAGAGTTACTGAGTTCATAATCATGGTTTGATCTGAAACATCACATGGTAGGAATAGTAGCTCTAGAGCAGACACATAGTGCCTCCACCCTGCTTTACTTTGGATTCAGAATTCATCAACACTGGTCTACACATTAAAGACCCAATACGTAGATTGGTGCTGATGGCCTATGAGACCAAGTAAGAGCCCCTGATATCATCTGTAGTATATCCAGAAGGTAAACCTAAAATGATACCCCTTTCTTTCTCTGTTTATTTATTTTTCCCTCTTTAATGATACAGTGAGATAAATACTGTACCATGAACTACTTACCATAATGTAAGGCTTTGTCTTAGCCCAAACCATCAGGTCTGATAGCTCTCAGACTGGAAAATCCAAGACTTAGAGTGAAGTCAACTTTGTCTTTCTAATTTGATTTACACAAGCACATGGCTGACTGACTAACACACTCCTCAATCTTCATCTCTAGTCATTGAAAAAAATGAGATCTATAATTGTAAACATTAATGTATGAAGCAAAGTAAAGATTTTGTGAAAAACTATCACTTATGGAGTTGAGAACTAGGAATGACAATCCATCCAGATTGTAAGTACAGTAGATCTGTTTGTGACTTTCATGGGCCTCCATGATGTAAGATGGAAGCCATTTTCTGACAACCATCCAGAGACCAATCCATTATTTTATGTCTGGGACAGAACACTGAGTAAGTGATTAATTTTTTTCCAAGCACCTTGTTAGTATGGTTTACTAAATATATCAAATGATCACATCAGATATTGTATTGTTTAATTGTCTCCTTGTTATTAAAAGTTATCTGATAAAAACAACTATAAAAGTAAGGATTGGGAGTGATGAGATGGCTTCATGGTTAAGAGCCCTTGATAAACTTACAGAGGACCACAGTTCAGTTTTTTAAACCTATAACAGGCAACTCACAACCATCAGTAACTTCAGCTCCGGGGGACTCAATGCTATCTCTAGTTTGATGGGCATCAACATGACACATACACACATATACATACACACTCATACACACCACACACACACACACACACCAAAAATAAATAAATACTCTACAAAATTCGAAACTATAATATACAAGTAAAAAGGCTAATAAATGCTACAAATGGTAGTAAGAAACAATACATAGACAAATGTAAGATTGAGGCTTTTTTTTTTTCTGTTTGCCATTTACTACTAGGCATGGGAGCCTGAAGTGTAATTAATATATTCAATGACACTCCATTTGGGAAACTCATTTTTCCTTTGCAAGTGGCTGTCCCTCAGCCATTATCAGTGAAGATTCTTCTTGTGTAGATGGGAATTAACAAAGACCTACAACTGCACAGTTTGGAGAAAGCGAGAGACTTGGGAGCACTCAGTACAAATGGGATATGTCTTTATGAAATCCTCCCCTCCGGAATCTGTGCAGAAGACAAAAACAGAAAAATCTGCAAGAGCTAGAGAGGGATGGATGACTCCAAAAAACTGGTATCTTTCAGACACAGAGGGATTGATGCACATGTGAATGTACAAAGACTGCAACGGAGTGTACAGGGTCTGCACAGGTTTAAGTCACAAGAGACCCCTCCTTCTGAGAAGGGGAAACAGACACGGGCTGACACCCCTAATGAGAAAAATTAATCTCCCCTAAGAGGTTTATTTTGGCTCACAGTTTGAGAGTACATAATGGCAGATTAGATATTCAGCCAGGAAGCAGAGAAAGCTTATCCTCTGTAGGAACTCTACAGAGAATAATGCTGCCAGAGAGGCATCAGCAATGAGAGCTGGATAATTCAGCCACCTGGGATAACAGGATTCTGGGAGTTCTCCCCTGTCCAATCAACACCATAGAGTTCTTCACAACAGTTTGATTTGGGGCTGATTTTGTTTGTTTGTTTGGGGTTTTGTTTATCTTGTTGTGTTTTTTTATCAAGCAAATGACCAAACAGATCTTTCCATGTCATGCCACCTTGCCTTGCTTGTTTTCAGGGAAGTTTTATATATCAATGATAATGGTCATCCAAAAACTCTGTTCAGCTGGCAAACCAACGTGATTTGAATGGGAGATATTTTCATTGTCCTATTCCTCAATTGTAATGTCCCCAGCCCAGGCCAGCATGGGAAAAAGGACTATCTGATTTACCATTACCTTCTTCAAATCCCACTACTTTTACAGTAAGAGAGTAGGGAGTGGATAAAAGCTACATTTAAGATTAACATGTGAAATAAGTAAGCCTTGTGGGCAAGATACAAGAGAAGCCTCTCCCACCGAAATTTACCATCACAAAAGCATCAAGCTCAAGAAAACAGTTGGTAGCATACAAATGTGGGTTGAGTCTCTGCAAATATCACAATCAGAGCCTAGAGTCACTACCTGGACCATTTCAATGCGTGCTTTTCTGTCAGTTCACTACTCCCATTCTCAGGGCTGTTTTTCTTTTCTTTGCCTAAGGACTCAAGGATTTAGGAGTTCCAACAGATGCCCTGGAACACTTGGCAAGGGCTTTGGGACTGAGAACCACACCTGCAAGATTCTCAGTTAACTCAGACATCCTAATTTCACTGCTGGATCTGTTTCAAAACTTATTTTTCCTGTTTGCACTGCCATGGACACTGATTTCTGAGTACGTTCATTGTAAGGGAATGAACATACTTGAAGTAGTCCTTTAAAGGTGTGTGTCACTCATAACTCATTTCATGGACCAGTGGAGCTATATGCTAATGCAAAGCTGTTTCTAATGAAAATAGAGAGAATGATTTTGCTTGGGAAGTAATGAAGAAAGTTCCTATGTGTCTAACTGGGTTACCTGTAAGAAACGGTAAGTATGAATCCAAATACTATAAAACTATGTTTATGTCAAGAAATTCACTCCAACCTTGTAAAATTATTATGCAAATGTTTTAAAGCACCTACCCCAAACTCACTAAAACATTTGTGTACACAAAAGTCCTGCTACATTGTCACCCTCAGATTAAAGTGCCTGAGCCTTTCTTCCATTCATTTCCCACATACTAATTCTTGTAAGACTATCCAATCAAATAAACTGTGAGGTCAGACACTAGCCCATGACAAAAATATATAGTCACCACATGGAATAGAAATAAAAATCAAGTGTACTTCCTTTATCTCTGGGTTATCTCTTCCAAATACCTGATCAAAAGTAACATTTTGTCTTGTCTATATACTTCATGGGGAGGAATGGTCACTTTTGTTGTGTTCCTGAATTTATTTTTAACACAACATGGTATATGTGTGCATGCAGGAAAGTGGGTTGTATTCATGTGATACATGCACTTGAGTGTATGATACACACGCAACTGGGCACATATGCAGAGACTTGTGCTATTATTTTCTTCCTCTATTGGTGTCTGCCTTGTTGCCTTGACACAGAACATCTCAGTGAGTCAGTAGCCCATTCTTTCATCCAGAAGAAAGCTCCATATATGTGCCCTCTTTGCTTCCAATGCAGAGGTTACATGTTCAGCTTTCACATGAGTCCTAGGGGCCAAACTCAGGTGCTTGTAATGGTACCCCTCATCCACTGAGCCATGCTCTTGACCTTGATCACTACTGATGAATTATTCACTTTTGATCAGGTACTCCCAGCAAGATGCAATTGAATGTAGGTAGAAAGAGAGGGAGAGACAGGATAGCAGAAAGGATAGAGACAGACAGAGTGCATGTGCAAAGACAGAGTAAGACAGAGCAAGAGAAAGCACAATTTGGGACTGAGAGAGAATACATGTAGGACAGCATGAAAAGGAGAGAAACAAACAGAAGGACAAAAAGAGAGAGGGGAGACAGGGACAAGGACAGGGACAGAGAGACAGAGACTGGCATAGAGGTAGAGACAGAGATTTGGGCCCTGAAAGTCAGCATCACCTCCATAATTGCTCTGGCTGTGTTCTTTGATCTTCCCATGACTGACTTCACTAAGCCAAGCCCCTGTAAGAAGCACTAATTAACTATGCTAACAAAGCAGAGACACTCTGAGAAGCAGAGTGCTCAGAACTGCAACAGAAATGACAAACTCTGAGCTTCCATCACTGTCCAACTACTCCTTTACACTAAGGCAAGAAAGACTTCTTAAGTAAACTAATTTATTACCCATTCAATATTAAATATTTTGTTTATTATCCATAAAACATTTTCCTTTTGCCCCTGGGATAGATGTTTTTAAAATTAAACAGGATGACATAAAACCTATATCCAGATTTCCCTTAAATGTATGTCTTAATATGGTAAATATTTTCTCATCTGTAAGTGAACTTTGCCACACACATCATAGTCCCTGCAAAAGCAGATTCAATGTTGATGCTCAAAATATAGATGTTCCTGTAAGTTTTCTTATGTGTCATTATTTAGTGCAACCTTCCCTCACTCAAGGTTCAGTCACTTCCTAGAAAAGTGAGGTGAGTGAATTGTTTATCCTGTTACCAACTTAGGCTTCTGGGTGAATGTGCCTGTTGAACAGTACAGGATATTAGTTAGACCCCGGACAGTCTCAGGACAGTGTCTCCAGATTCCAGCAACTAATGTATGGGCTAATTCTTAGGGCTCCAATGAGAAAAATGGGGACTAGGAGAAAACATAATGTTTGAAGAGTAGGAAGGAGACTGTGATTTCTGCAATGCAGGCTGGTAATGAAGAGGCACTTATTCCAGTAGATGGCAGCAGGCTGATGGAGTTATTGGAGAAAGAGTGGAATTTCCATACTGCTGTGTGTCTGGAGGATGTGGGTAACCCCATATGCCAGGTGAAGGAGTGGAAGCATCCTGAATTGATGCTTCGTGTCCCTGTACTACTACAGCTTTTCATCAGGAAGTAAGTCACCAACCTATGACTATCTTATGGTTGAGATTCCTTGGTCTGGTACCCATAGCAACTCATTGTACAGAATTATACACAGATAGACGGGTTCTGAGCAATGGTGATGAAGATAATCTATATTCTTCATTAGAAGGGAGGGAGGTAAAATGTACATGATCCTCAATGGAATTCTAGTCATCATCCTTTCCTGTCCTGACTTGACTACAAATAATCCTTTGAAGTCAAATGTGCTCAGTAAAAAATGGTGTAATGAAATTGAATGCTTTGATGAACTCTAGAGAGTCTATGATACTGTTCCTTCAACTTACTGCCTACAATAGGATCCACGGTGTACAGAAAGTAGGATGTTACCAGCTTCCACGAGGTCACCCCCCAACATAGGGGAGAAGTAGAGGAAGAGAGGAAGAGAAAGACTGACTTCTGCTAGAAGAGACTGCCAGCTAGAGGATCTATAAGCTAACAACTATCACAACTCATCTATAGCCAAATAACTGCTTCAGTTGATTAACAAAATGTTCTAATTCTAAGTGTTAGAAATTATTATATGTCAGCAACATTTTTTATTATATCCCCCCTTTCATCATTCTTCCAGTTTCTAAGCAGCATACACACACACACACACACACA
>JADRCD010213646.1:0-21389 GCA_019843815.1 Montemys delectorum
AAAAAAAAAAAAAAAGGATTTACTTCATCTGTAATTTATTTTGGAAAGAAATTACCTAAGAAAAACATGCATTGGATTTGCACAGCCATAGGTGATCCAGGAAGAATGTCATGCTCATGAGAAAGCCACAGTTTTTGAAGATAAGGCACAGGTGGAGGAACAGGTCATCCAGGTGATGGTGCAGGCACCAAAGCTGGGATGCCCATCTTTGAGGCAAATAGGGGGCAAGTCAGGGTGAAAATATCGTAATTAGGAACTGTTTTAATCCCTGAGCAAATTCAGAAAGTCATATGAATGTAGAGATGTTAAGAATTCAACCTGCAAGGTAATACTTTTAAATGCTAAAAAGTCTTCAAATGCCATCTTATCATTCTCTCATTTATTAAGCCATAACACTACATAGCATGAAATATTTCTGATTAAAAATCTATCTACATACACACCTAAATCAACGTAGATAATGTTCAAAATAAATATTGTAAATATTACACAGAAATTTAAGTATCATTCCCAAGCAAAACTTGCCAATCACTAGACATACAACTTACTGAGTCTCTCCAGATTCCCAACAGACAATCTGTTAAAGGTATGACGTCAGACAGCAACAAGAGCACACACAACATGAAACCCAAATGCCCTTCCCTGACACTGTCCTACCAACGCTTCCATCTGTGAAGACAAGGCAAGGACCTGAGGGAGGGCAATTCCTCTCCTTTCTGCCTCAGCTTCCAGCCTTTCCCACTGAACGTGTCTCTTCTAGGACACCGTCCTCTCAACTCAGGGATTCCTTCAGTATGTTCTGCATACGGTAGCCAGAAGATTTGTTTTTAAACAACCTAAACCTATTTAATTGGTTCACTCATGTGAAAAACTCACTCAATTTCAGCCTGATAGTGTTTTTAAAAAGAGTAGTCTCTTTACCGGGCCTATTTACAGTCTCTTTACCAAACTGCGCCTCATAGCTTGTACTGTCTGGGCTTCCATGCACAAGGCACACACGCTTTCTTTGAAGTTCTCCACAACAGCTGAGAGGCAATCACTGAGGAGAGCTATCACAGGGAATAAAGGAATAACAATGTTCCAAATTCCTTCGGCTGTACCGGGAGTGGAGCAGGAAAGGGACACGGGACACTAGGTAAAAGCCAGGAGTCTAAGTCCCGAATCTCTGCGCAAGTCAAACACCATCTAAGTCTCATCTTTCTAAGGAAGGCCCTTCAGTCTGATGGCAAGGCTCTTTCAAGGACAATTTCACACTCAAACACCACGCCTGCTCTTCCTCAGTCTCTGTTCTGTTTTGGCAAATCAACAGTTTCAACTTGTTCCTTTTCAATTCTGCCTGAGCACCAGGCATTTAGACTTTTGTGGAAAATCACTCATCCTCCAAAGTCTAGAATCTCATGACAGCTGCCCTCCGGGTCACCTTTGTTAAAGCCAGCAGGGATATGCTGCCCACTCTTCACACACCATCGCGTTTTTGAAAGCTCCATCTCGGACTCCACGTATTTACCCTACTAAAGTAGCTTTGACAAGGTCAGTGTTCTGTTAACACTGGCATGGAAATAATTTAGAAGACTTTAATCCTAAAAACGCCATCAACCCAGTGTCTACTTGACTTCCTGTCTCACACAGTAGGAAGCAGCATAAGTTAGTGCATTAAAATAGCTGGAAAACTGCAACGGTGAAAAGATACACTATTAATTACAGAAAAGCTCTTCATTTAAAATGTAAAATCCTCTTGAATTTGCTAATAATATCATCTACACCTTCAAATGGTGACTCAAGTGTATAATTACCCTAAGTGCCCTGCCAGGTAAAATATACTGTTGAGGCCTTTCTCTCCTTAGCGTCCACAGGGTGTGTCTATGGCTCACACACCTGCCCTAAGGAAAGACAAAATTCTGAGAAACGTGAAAGGTGAGTTAAGAATCCAAAGGCCATGTAAAGTCTGAGAAGTACAGCCGCTGCCAGCCCTGAGATAGATGCTCAGTGTCTCCAGCAGCAGAAACTACGAATTGGCTACTTAAGGGAAAGCTGAAGCAGAGACACCAGGGTCACACACTATGCGTTTACTAAATGTTTTCCTGGATGTATTTCTTTGGCTATATCTTTACTTTTTTTCCTTCCTTTTGATTTACTTAGGTGAATAAATGTTAATGAAGCAAATCACTTGAAACACAGTCTTAAAACAGTCAGTGCTCTTAAGCAAAAATATTAAACATCACTGTGCTCAACTCCTTTCCCACAGGTCAAAAAGGAAACCAAACCATTTCTCAAAAAATTAGGCTGGGCGTTGGTGGTGCACCAGGCCAGTCTGGTCTACACAGTGAGTTCCAGGACAGCCAGGGCTACAAGAAGCCAGTAAAATGAAATAAAGTAAAAATTTAAAAAAAGTACATAAAATTGATTTAGTTACTGATCAGTTTAATACATGGACAACTTAACTTTCAGTTATTTTTTTCCCTGCCAAAAGTCAATACACTGAAAACAGATGCATCATAAAGTGTTGGGCTGACACTTGTTAATATGGGCACACAGACAGGAAAATGAAAGGAGGATTCATGGCAATAGCCCAAGACAACGCAAAATGGGGCTGGCTTTAGTGTGAGAATACATAGTAGATAGGACTATTATAGGAACAGTGTCTATTATTGAATTCAAATGATATAAAAGAAGGAAATATTTGAATGGCATGTATGTCAAATGCCAATAAAAACATACCATTTTCTTTATATTTTTAGTTTATTTTAAAAGAATTTTTAAAAATATGTTTGTGGGCATAGATTATACTCGTACTTAATACAACACTTACATGATAAAGACTGGTATATGACAAAGAAAAAGAACCCCTCCCATTCTTGGCTCAATTCACCCAAGTGCCCCCCTAAAAGGAAAACGTAATAGAAGATGTGTTCCCTGTATCTTATAGTTTCCTGTAGTTATGCTACAACTTAACATATTCCTTAAATTTTAGTGTGACAGCTTGTGACTGTCCAGAAATAGGACAGTCTCTCTTCTTAATGTAGCAACAGAGGAAGTTCTGCATTTTGAAAGTCATCATTTCTTTTTCACCAACAATTTAATGTTACTAATTTTATTTTTAGAATTTCACAGTGAAGAATATTACACTCTGATTGGGTGATGCTGAAAAGCCAACTCCTCTATCATAGCTCACCTTTCCAAACAAATGCATTTGGCAGCATCAGTAGTCAGCAGTTATTTGTCTTCTAGAATATAACATTTTGCAGAGGATGAAATTTTAAATAGTAAGAGGGATCATTTTTATACATTATAGTATTTATAATCTAGTATAATGTTTTAAGCCTGTATATTGCATAATTTCACTATTGTATTAAACTTAAAGGGCACTGTATGTCCTCCTTGTCAATCAAATCTCTATTTGGCATAGTCACTGACCCTAAAAAGATTTCAGCAGCACATCCTGGATGAGTTCTTTTCCTCTGCACCTCTCCACTGGCAGTGAGCACATTAAAAACAAATACAGTAATGGTAACGAAAAGTGGCATGCAGTACAGTCAACCACCATTCTGAGGTTGCACGCCCCTGTCACACGTTTTTGACTGAGACAAGGAAAAGGCTGTAAGTCATCGGTGGACGCTGACACTGGATCACTATTCCTGGGATGCAGTCTTAAAAAGAGTTGCTCCAAGGTCTGGCTGCAGACTACAAGTAAAGTTCTAACAACCTAGTTACTACTTAATTGGAAGTCAAGGTTAATATAAATACACACAAATATTTGAGTTCTAAACTTGGAGTCTTATTTAGGTACTTACTATAGAAAACCAGGACAAACAAGCTCAATAAACAAATTAATATATTTAGCAGCTTGGTATATATGAAGAAAAGTTGATGTCCTCCTTAAAGTTCACATGCTAATACTACAAGAGTCTACTTGTTTAAGTGTTTTCTATTATGAAAAGGATCCAGTGACATAAGGCCAAGTATTTAAAGGAAAATGGCTGACTGAACTAATACACAAGCATTATGTATTACTGACACAACAAATGACCATATTAGCATTTAGCAGTGAATGTAGAAAGCCATGATAAAAATCTCCTAATGATAATAATTAATAAATAATAATAAAGGTTCTAATACCTACTTACATTTTTGATCAAACTGTAAAAAGACTTGAGACATCCCATGCAGACTTCCATTTTTACAGGTTATAAGAGGTCAGTTAACAATTGCAGGTTAAACTGTTAGAGAAAAAATATCAACTGGCACTTCTGGCTGCTGCAACTAACAACATTAAAGATTCACCTCCTTTATATGATTATAATGGACAAAATTTCTATAATGAATTTTATTGAGTAACTGATTTTCTAAACTTATCCATAAAGTGACCAGTTGTTTTAATATTATATATCAAACACCAAAACATGCAGCTCATCAAGATGCTGAATCGCTGGCAAGAAAAACTGATGAAAGTTCAACTCAAATTCTTTCAAGTCCAAGATGGTGCAAAGGCATAGAGTAGAAAATGCAGCTTGAATACTTCTCTTTACCTAGGCTCCGGATCTATGACCCGGGGCTGTCGGGAGATGCTGGGCAATGGTAGAGAGCATCAGTGTACAGCCACGAGATCAAAAGGGAAACTGCTATGCATTATACGGTGACACTGCTGTCTGGGAGGCTAGGAAGACTAAATTGTTGTTAATATGGTCAAACCTGAAGGATAGTATGTTGAGCAACATAAACCAAGGCACTCAAAAGCAGAGACTGCATAATGTCACGTACAGATAGAATTTAAGGATGTCAACCTCAAGATGTCAAACAAGAGACTGCAGTGGAGGCTCGTAGTGCCTGGAAGGCGAGAAATGGAGAGGGTGTAGACCAAAGGGGACAGAGCTGCAGGTATGCAGGAGAGGAAGGTTCCAGAGATTTAATGTATAGCAATGATAGCCATAGCTATCAGCATGTTATCATGTTTGGGACACACCATTTGTAGACTCAGCTGTGAGTTAAAACATTTCAGGAAACTATGTGTCTGCAGTAAATACTACGAACTGTCTTTTTCTGTCTCATTATTTTTTTTTAAAATTAGACCGTATAGCAATTATCATATAACATTTACATAGTAGGCATTTTAAGAACTATAGAGATGACTAAGCAGCACTATGAGAAAAAGATGTGGCTCCGTAGTAGAATATGTGCTTGGAATACATGAGACCCTGGCTTTGATATCTAGCAACAGCCTCCACTCCTATGTATGGACACACATGTATACTCCCTGGAAGTACATGGAGGGGCACTCACACATCATAATCTTATGAAAGAGACCCAAGCATCTGCAGGTTTTGGCATGGGGGAAGTGGCTACTAAGTAAAGAGTATATATTTTAAAATATACTGACAAAGTTGACTTGATGTGTTCTCACCACATTCCCAGACATAACAGTAACTATATAATAGATACATACAGTTTTGATGTCTCAATAGTGCTGGAATTTTTAAAAAGAGAGTATTACTGTCAGTATGACCAGGTGTGGGGATACTGACTGACTGGCTAAATGCTCTAATGCATTTCAATAGAAGACTTTTTTCCTCAGTTGAAATAAAGTATAGGAAAGTTAAGAGTCTGCCAGGCATGGTCCAACATGCTGTTAATCCCAGCACTTGGGATGCAGAGTTCAGAGGAGCTCTGAATTTGAGACCAGGCTAGTCTACAGAGTTCCAGGACAATTAAGGCTACATAGAAAAACCCTGTCTCAAAAATCAAAACCAACCAACCAACCAACCTCCCCCGTCAACAAAGACAGACAAAAATCATATTTAAATATAACTTGTAAACAGTTTCTTGGTAAGAGAAGTTACATTATTCATTAACAGATGGAACGGCACATTAGTTAAGACTGTACTTTTGCAGGAACACACTCCGTGGATAACAGGTACTCTAGGGCTCTGCTGCTGCCATCAAGAAGATGTGAATGGAGTCGTAAAATGGGTACTCTCAGGAGGTTCAGGGACAATGTCAGAGCTGCTGCATCAGTGTTGCCATCAGAAGAATCCCTACATACACTCAAAGCCACGGCTCCACTACGTGATACACACACAGCATTAACTACAGAGTTTTCATTCTCAAGATTTGCATTTTAATGTCTATTTTTCAGTGACTTTGAATGTGATTCTTAAGTTTTTCCTTTTTAAAAGACTAATATTCTAAACCATCTACTAGATATTTACCTCTCAACCAATAATATCTTCTGCTTTGAGAGGTCATGCATTCCCACACTCAAGGAGCTGTGAGGCCAGAAGGATCAAATGCTGCTGGGAATCATAGCTTATTGCACCAAGACACCGAGTGACTCAATGCCCCAAGTAAATGAGATTAAGGATAGATGAAAAAAAAGGGGGGGGGGGAATGAAGTATAGCTATGACGAAAAAGTTATTTGTTAATCTTTATTAGTAGTTAGGTTTCTGAGACACTCCTTTATTTCATGAGAAATTCCTTTAACCACCAAAGACTTAAGTTTCATACTTTGTAAGGACACCTGTGTGTACATGTGCATGTGGAAGCCAGAGGTCCATGCTGGTTTTCTTCCTTAATCACCTTCCACCTTAGTTCTTTGAGATAGCATCTTTCACTGAATCTGGTGCCATTTTGCTAGCCTTTGCCATGATGGCTAATCTGGCTGGCCAGCAAGCCCCAGGGATCCTCCATCCTCCCTGGCACCAGGAAAGCAGACCACTGCAGGGTTTTTAAGTGGGTGCTAGGTGTTAGACTTCATCAGGCCTTGTCTGAGCTTCTGAGTTCCTTCCTTTCCTTGTCTTTATTTCTTGTCTGGATTCTATTTTAGCTCCCAACTCCCACCAACCCTCTTACATCTAAGTCTCCATCATGATTAGCTGACCATGAACTACCATCAGAAAATTGAACTCTGAGGGGCAGTCCCTAGAACAGCTATAACTTATTTGTGAAAACGGTTCTCTCAGTTGTTGACACTTGAAATCCTACTATTTTAAGGTCTGACATCATTGAACAGACTCTAATACAAAATAGCACTGTGCAAATGACTCCACCTTTGAATGCCCACAAGTGTGAGAGAAAATGACTACACCCAAGTAAATACTGAAGTCTGGTCTGAAGCTCTTCTGGTTAGTTCCTCTCGTGGAGCATCAAGCCAGCATCACTCCTCAGCTGGGGACTTGTGGAGAAGAGTGATCCAATAATCGCCAATCTTCTTTTGAGTCACACTCAGTAGAGTACATGTGTGATGAGGAAACATTATCTCATAGTCTGGAAGCTGGGTTCACATGGGCAAAGTCTGTGCAGAGCCCATAGAGGTCATATTGGGTGCCACCTCCGTGAGACTACTGTCTATAGCTGGAGGCATTCCGGAGCTATCTCAGGAGTTGAACGCAGCAGAACAACTGGCAAACATTTGAGAAAATTGATCCTACTGTATTTCACTTCACATTTCAAGGTATGAGAAGACGAGATTAGGTCACACCCTGTCCACTTGTCCCTGTCTTCTTGTTATCAAAGGTGTTGTGTTTTTTTCAACTTTCAAGAGACTAGACATAATTGATAGAATGTCTAAAAAGTTCATCACAATTATCTCTGTGGCATAAGAATTTTATTTTCTTGGCTGTTTTCTGTAAGTAGGAATTACCTTTAAAATGTGAATTAAAGCAAGCAGATGTTTATGGATTTGCCAGTGAGGAAATCAGACGCAAAAAGACCAGGTAATCTCTGAGTTAAAAATTGGGCAGAAACTGCAGGAAAGGTGTTCAGCTGAAGCAGCGGTTGTTACCCTTCCTGATGCTGAGACCCTTGAGTTCAGTTTAAGTTGTGGTGACCAAAAGCATAAAATCATCTTCATTGCCACTTCATAAATGCAATTTTGCTCCTGTTATGAATCACGATGTGAATACCTGATGTGCAGGAGGGGGTCGAGACTCACAGGTTGAGAAGCACTGACCTTCAGTTGCTCCCATTCAGGAGCGGAGGTGTGTTACCCAGGCAACAAAGTTATTTTGGCCAAGAGCCAAACAGACCCCAGCATTAATGAAGCAGAGATGTCTGAGATGACTCTGCACGCAGGAGTACGTTCAGGAATTACACCTGAGTGTCCAGGCTGGATTTCTTGGTGGTCTGTGTTGTCATGCAAAGTCTATAGGTATCAGGGACCAACAGATACCTGTGGCCTACGGGCAGTCGTACGTCTGTTCCCTGTAGTCAGTCTGTGAGGACCAACAGATACCTGTGGCCTACGGGCAGTCGTACATCTGTTCCCTGTAGTCAGTCTGGGACCACAGGGTCTTTCTGAAGCATAACAAACACAGGGCACAAAGAGTCAATTAAGTGCTGCCCCATGACCCCCATAACACTGCAAGTTAGCAGGCACTGTGTGAGCAGAGTCTGGGTGGCTGTGAGGCCACTGGGCAGCCTCAGGATTTGAAGTGAGGGGCCAGTAAGCTCTGTATTTTTAACTCAATCAAGTCACCATGGAAAGAAACTGATGTCACTAAGTGGCAGGTACAAAACCATGAGGGGCTTACCACAAATAACGGAGCGATTTAAGTGTAACAGAAAATAAAATAAAACATAAAGCCTTTGTCCAAAGTTCTAAAGTGATGCTCATTGTCTTCTGACCTGGCCTGAAGTTCCAGGAGGTTTCATAAGCACCTGTTTTCATGCATGAGTGTCTCTTTCCAAGCCTTCAGCAGCTATCTAACCACAAAACCACATCAGACTGTTTACACAAATAGATCATTCTGAGCTTTTGACTCCATCATGGCACCAACAAATGTCCCTTCATATTTTTTTTTAAAGAGGAATGTGGCATGGCGTGGTGGCAGTGAAAGTTGTGGGTCCCACAGGTCTCTAACTGAACTTCTGGGTGCATTTACCACTTCCACTGGGAAAAAGATGATGTAAGAGGGAACGGAACACCAGTGTCCTTTTGAGTAAGGGAGTGAGGCACAGGCTGTCACCAGCACTGTTCCCTTCAGACACTAAACCTATAAAGAGGAACAGGCAAGCTACTCTCTCCACCTAGTGAAGGAAAACACCTATTCCTCATTATCTTTGTTCCCCATGCCCTTTACAGCTTATAGTCTATAAGGGAATCATAATGTTTAGAATTAAAATTCTATACGTCTTAAAGGAAAGCTCTGAAGATCAAGAAAATACCCTAAGGATGAATCACAGAGGGGCAAAAAACACATAGGCTCTCATCACTGAACAGGTGTTCCCATTCCTAAGGACAGGGAAAGTGACTCAGAGACATGGCCCAAACCATATGCTCTATGAAAGATGTATAAAACTACAACTAGATCAAACTGTAGTTTTTAGCCCTAAGGTGGTTCAAAACCCAAACAGTCAATAATAAATAGCTCATTGCGTTTGTAAGGCTGCGAGTAAGCAGAAATAGCACTTGAGGAAATATGCATAATGGTCTACTATTGATGGAGGGGAATTTGATGCTGTCTGAGAAGGTTGTGTGCCTGTGTTTACTTTCTGACCCATGAATCCAAATTTTAAGAGTCTCTTCCAAAGATATCCAGATTAAAAAGTATTTACGTACACAAAGTTGCTCACTGTAGAAGTATTTGTTTGAACAAGAAAAATATAAATGATGAGAGATAACAAGCTAGGCAATGGTGAGAACACACTGGCATGTCTACACAGTGGAGTGAGAACACACTGGCATGTCTACACAGTGGAGGGAGAACACACTGGCATGTCTACACAGTGGAGGGCTAGAAAACTGCAAAGAGTCAAGATCATTGCTGTATAGATATGGGTTTCATGATTAACAACTACATAAAAACAGATAAAAATAAGAAAGAGAGGATAAAGGAATGAACTGTTTATAAGAGGATACATTCATTTTTGGAAAGGCCTGGAGAAATGGCTCCGCTGATAAAGTTTTTGCCTCTCAAGCATGAGGACCTGGGTTTGGATCCCCATACCTTTATAAAAATCCAAGCGGGAGAGACATGTCTGTAATTCCAGCCCCTGAGTGTGTGGGTGGTGGGGTGGAAGGTTGGACAGACACAGGCAGATCATTTAGGCTTGATCACCAGGGAACTGCAGGCTCAGTGAAAGACCTGTGCTCAAAAAATAAGATGGAGTAGCAGAAGAAGACACCTGATGAGCACTTCAGACCTCTGCATGTGCACTTGGGTGAGACACCACACATGCACACACGCGAGAGCGCACACACACAGCTACCTACCAAAGCTTAATGAGAGCCAGTAGGTGGCTAGGTCAGCCACTGGGGTTAGAATGCCTTTAGCAATCTTTGTTTTACAGATCTGGGCTGGGAAGTCAGCAAGATGTGACTGAGCTGAGCTCATTCTGGCTCCTGAAAGACAAGTTAGGGGCTTTGTGTGTCACTGGTCGCTAGAAAATGGTGATGGTTGGAAGTGTTAGACGCTGGGAGTCGGCCAACACAGAACTGCTGCCCTCATGCTGGATTTTTGCAGCATTCCACAAGAAATGGAGAGATTGTAGGAAAGTTCAAAGCAAACGTAAAACAGGGCTAAACCAAAACAAACCTGACAGTGAACTGATTGGGTAGCACTGCTGGCTCTAAATGAACTATTGCAAGAGAAGTTTTAACATAGTCAGTTGGCTTTACAGATCTTCTGGAAAATGTAAAAAGAATTGCAAATTAATCACTTTAGCAGCTTAACAGTTTTCAATATCACGGCGTGAGTACTGGCATTCTATTATGAGAAAACTGTCAGTATTGCAGGATAAATCAAATGAATCACTGCCTCACTGCAGGAGGGCTAGGATGCTCAGGGTGGGATTAAAGAGTTAGAGATGCGCACTTGAGTCCATTCAACAAACGTCCTGTGGTTCCGAATGTAAGTGAGTATCAAGTTATGATATGCTGACAGTACATGTATGAAGCTTTTAGCTTTGTTCATTGAAAAAGCTGGAAATAACAAAATAATGACCAATCTAGGAACAGTGGGCATCTATCGGACCCAGACAGCTGTACCCACACTTCTATTTCTAATTTCTATTTCTTAATAAGACCACAACTTTATAAGAACTGTCTCATTCCAGATCTGGGTCAGGGAAAGTACAGAATGTTGGGGGAAAGTGTATGAAAGAGAACTGAGATGATGTCAAAGGGATTCAGAAGCCTATTTGAAGATGTTCTCAATGTACAAAGGTGGAGGAAAATCCTGAGCAATAATAAAACCGTCATGGATTGCATGAAATGCATTTATGTCCCAGAGTTTATGATGACGCTTGCGTCTACACAGACACTGGCCAGGCCCTTAGCACGGGAGGATGCTAAGAAGAAAGCTCGATGCTGTACACGCTGGTGAACATGCACACACCCTTTTTCTTTTTCATCTCTTTACAGACTGTATCCCTGGATAACCAAACGTTGGCCCAGGTATTTTTATTCCTTTCATACAAACATTTTAGCTGATGAAATAAAAGAGGAATGATAAAGTTACACACATACCAGCATTTTATAACCTGTAATGAAATAATGAACCAGGCCAATCATCTGTGCCTAATAACCCCAGAGACAAACAGCAATTGGGGGCCTCCCGAAAGACATCGCATCCTCTTTCTAAAGTAGCAGAGTGTTCCTGACAGAGAAGTGTTTTGCTTGTATGTGAATGCACATATCTCAAATCTGCGTCACATCTACACTTGAGATCTAATGACCAACCAGTGAAGGCGCACAAGGATAGATCACTCAAGTGTTTCAACAAATGAACTGCTATTAGTGGGAAAGAAGAGATGGGGCTAGCAAGCTATTAGTGGCAATTTATGAATACTACTGGATTGCCACTTAAAATTATATGAGATTATGTGTATTTCTACATGTCTATAATACAAATGCATGTGAATCTCTGCTGGTATGCATAGATATATATGTATATATGTAAATATATATGCAAGCACTCATGCACACACATGCACAACATGTCTCTAAATGTATGCATTGTACCTAAGAGGTAAAGAGGGAATTTTTAAAAAAGGAATTTGTGTTCCATATCTTTAATCCCAGTACTCAGGAGGCAAAGGCAGGTGGATCTCTCTGAGTTTGAGGCCAGTTTAACTACAGAGCAAGTTCCAGGACAGCCAGCCTGAGCTACATGGAGAAACCTTGTCTTGAAAAAAACAAAAAAGAGAAGGAAAAAAAACCATTTTCTGCAGTAATCTATTATGTCATGAATAGATGAACTGGCACCATGAATGTGATTTGTTTCAAAATTTGGAGAGGTTGGGGTAGGTAGGAGGCACACTGGGTGACTGTGAGTTAAGACTAGATGATGGACATCTAAGTACTTACTGTAGCCATTCCCTGGTTATAGATAAGTTCACATTTTTCTATAATGAAGTTTGAGGTATGAGCACAAATATAACAAAAAATTAGGTAGCTAATATTAGAAAGTTATTGAAAATACTGTCAGACCACACGTCCCATCTCAGAGTCTATCATGGCACCTTAGTAAACTCCAAACACTAAGCAAACTGTGACGTCGTCCTGCAGGACTGTCGCAGTGTGGAGAGGCAGAGGGCCACTGTGCAAACAGCACAATGACAAGGAGGTACATTATTCACATGGCGTTTACCTAGTGTCTAACATTTAGGGAATTCAAGAAATCTTTGGGAAATGAATGAATGAATGAATGAATGACTCAGGGTACATAATGGCAGCTAATTGTTACATGTACAAAAGCAGCAATTCATATTTGATATTGAAACCTCATTGGGCTTACTGGCTTGAAAGGGTTGGGCCTTCTGTTTCACGTAGAATAAGCTCCTTCATAAAGCCACAGACCAGTCAGTCTGAACAGCTACAAGTAAACACCAGAATAAAAATAGTTTTAGACACACAATTAGGTGTGGGTGTGGCCAGCAAATACTCTGATTCCACAATCTGTTTTGGAATTCCTATGTGACTAACAAAGCAAACAGTAAACACAGCTTGTATGCTGAGTTATTTGCCAAAAGGGCTGAATATCCAGTCTGTCAGTAAGACTCTGTGCTTCTCAAAGCTCGAGAATACTGACTGAGATACGCACATATATTTAATCATATCCCCCAAAGAAGGCACGCGACCTCAAGCATGGGCCTCATTCTTCTTTTTCTCTAGAGTATGAAACAGACTCTGATGATGGGGCCGTAGGGTATCTCAAAAACAAAAAAGAAAAAAACCAAAAAACAACAACAAAAAAAGAGAGTGAATTAGAAATCTCCTAGTCCAAATGTTCTGTTGTTCTGACGAAAAGCCACATGGGTAGGAATGATAAGGAGGACGTTCTGAAAATAGGAGGAGTGGTTATAGCTGGAGAAACTGCACCGGGCCAGATGGCTGAGTCTGCAGAGCTGAGAACTAGTCCACTGAGCATCCACAGGAATTATACCTAACCAGATAGCAGCATCAGTCTCAAGTGTAGGCACAAGTGTGGAGGTCTATATACTGAATTAGTAAAGGCACGTTTTTACAAAGCCTTCATCCTAGCACTGAGGAGCAGCCATGCTGCCTCCTGCTTCAGAACGGTCTCCAGGCAGCTCCTCTCTCCTTCTGTGGTTTCTCAGAGGTGGTGCAGTTTACAGTTCTATAAAAACTCTTTTTCAAAATATGACTAGACTATCAGCTCTCTGGCTCTAATCTAAACTGACATAAAAGCTATATTTAAAACCAGGTATGATGGTACACTTCTGTATTCCCAGTATTTGTGAGACTGAGTCAGGAGAACTGCTGTGAGTTGAGAGGTGCTTGGACTCCATGGAAGTATCAAGCTAGCTAGGTAGCTGGGGTTATATACTAAGACCTTGACAAGCAAAAGCGAAACTTTTTAAAAAGCTGTACACTACACGTATCTGAACATTACATAGAAACACACACATGATAATGTAGTTTTAAAAGTATGTATGTATGTGTGTATGTACGTACGTATGTATGTATGTATGTATGTATGTATGTATGGGTAAGTATGAATTCTTGGGTGCATATATGTGTCCCTCATGCACACAATGCTCGAAGAGGACAGAAAAAGGGGTCAGATCCCTGGGAACTGGTTGTGAGCCACCATGTGCCCACTGAGAACCAAACCCAGGTCTTCTGCAAGAGCAGCCAGAGCTCTTAACTGCTGAGCCATCTTTCCAGTTTCATGATAATGTAGATTGCTAAATATGACAGTTGGTAAAACATTTAAAAGAAGGGAAAGGAAGAATAAATTATGCATTTATATTTCAACAAAGTACTATACAAGTTTTTGATCGAACACACACAAGAAAAAACCTGTAACAGGGACAGGAAGATGAAAAAGACAAACTTTTTTGTCCTCTACTCGAGTTAATATTCTAATTACCAACCAGTCATGAGCCCTTATTACTCTAATTCAAGCTAGATGCAAAAAAAGTGATGTGCACCGAATCTGCTGCAAGCACGGTCACCTGCACAGCTGATGCGACTCAGCTCCAGAATGGCGGCATTAGCGGGATACAGACTTGGTCTCTCAGCTCCTCGCTATTGCATCTCTTAGGATCCTGAAACACTGATCATAGTTCTCTAAGGCTGTGAAGGAGAAAACCAGCTTCTTACACTGATGGAGACCATGTTTATTTCTTTGGGAGAAAAGCCTAAGTGGGATGCTTCAAGACCCCTGTAGGGAAGTGCAGCATTAGTCCACTAGATTTTCACACGGTAAAGCCTGCGGATTTTTCTCCCTTTGAAATGAATGTAGCACGCTTACGTAAACATACAACAGGGTTATTAGGGTAACAGCCCTTTCAGTTACGTGGGAAAATGAAAACTAGAGGAGAGTCTAAGGCCACTTGCTGACCTTGTATAGCTGTGAGTAAGAACTTAACCCTTCAGGGACACTGAACACCTAACTGTCCTAAGTCCAAGACGTCTTGCACTGGCTCCAAATTTTTAAAATATTCAATATGAATATATCCAAAGTATTTAATGCTCTCTTTTTCATGCACCAGCTTCTAAGAGTTTTCCCTAAAATCCTGATATGCATAAGAATATACCTACATTCTCCCCTTTCCCCCTTGGCTTAAGTCTCCCAAGTTAGCAAACATTTAGGTAAGCTATTTTTACAGAACTTTTTCTCCAATAACTGAAGAATTAACATGATGATTTAAATCCATATTCTCCTCAAAATAAGTCTCATATTTTTGTATATTACCAAATATTTTCCATTAAATAAGGAATGTACCTTTTAAAAATAAAAAGGGCAAATCATCATTCCATCATGAACCAACATTAGCGTCAGAACTACTAAAAGGAAAACAGAAGAAAAAGCTGCACAGCTAAAGCTATTAATATATAATGGAGACAAAGCGTTTACTTTTCACTGAGACACCAAGGGGAAGAGCCTGACTTTGTGTGCCTGCCCAATAGGACTTCCCACCATAATTAGAGCTTCTCACCCCTGAGGGAGGAGCTTAGGCTCAGGGTAACTTCATGCAGTAAGGGAAAACAGTATAAATACTCCAGGGCAGCCGTGGGGAGGGCGTTATCCACTGCTGCCGAGGCAGAGCAAGCCAGGCAAGCTGCCCCACACACCTCCAGGAACTCCCAGCAGCAGGTAAGCCTCCACTGAGGGTCAATGGCAGACATCCCTGCCAGCTGGCTTGGAAACAGGCTTCATTTAGTCATTATATATCTTTGTGTGTGCGTATGATTTTTAAAAGTAGCTTTCTACCAAAAGGTACCCAGATGGGTTCATTTGTATTCATCTATTTAAGACATTCGTAATGAAAATGACTGTACAAATTTGCCTTAACGTGAATTTCAATTTATGTCGAAAGTTCTAGCTAACTCAAGTTATGTCAAGACTATGGGTTATTTAATATAGTCATCTAGTAATGAGACTATTTGGTCATTTTGTTTTTAGAGCATTATTTCAAGGTAGTTTCCAAAAACTAGTAAGACATATATATTCATGCAACAAAAAACTTTCCTCCTATAATTTTAAGGAATATATTCTAAGTATAAAAGGTCAGTCATTTAAAAAACATGAGATAACTGTATAAGGAATCAGCCTGCAGAGCTCACAGAAATGAGGCAGGCCAGTGATGGGCCATGTGTAATTATTCTCTTCTGTTTTTCAGAATCTATTTGAAAATATGCTGCCACAAATACCCTTTCTGCTGCTAATATCCGTGACCCTGGTTCATGGAATGTTTTATGCTGAACGGTACCAAACGCCCACAGGCATAAAGGGCCCACTTGCCAGCCCCAAGACACAATACTTCATCCCATACGCCATAAAGAGTAAAGGTAAACTCAACTGTACATTCTGCTCTATTTCCCAGATGGCTGGCACTTTTAATAATGTTAATAATGAGCCCCTTAACAAAATAATTTCCAGTTTGTTCTTAGTCTGTGTTTAAGTCTTGATTGGCTTGAGCTATTACAGTGGAGTGATGTGTGGACAGGACAGGTCAGCACAGGAACATAATACCCTGAAGAAGTTGGTGTAAGACAAAGACTGTCAAATTATCAAAGACTTTTATGTATGGGGGTCACATTTTTTTCCCTCTCAAATGATGGTTTCATATAATTAACTAATTACACAGACTCTAGAAATATTAATTCAATAAAATTAAGTTAATTTAAACTAAGAACAATTGCATAGACTAGAAATTTTATGTATTTAATTACTTAAACATTTGCTTTAAAAAACCCTCGCCTGCAGATATTAAAGAAAACTGGTATCAAATAAAATCAGCCCTTAATAAACCTAATGGTCAAGGGAAGCAGAAATTCTCATAATTACTTACACACTCATATATAGTGCAGTGGGTCAATGCACAAACATAACTGCTAAGTGCTAGCTGTGTGGGCTCAGAGTTCCAAAGGCTGCTGTGAAATTTAAATGTGTCTACACTGCTGAGTGTGTATGTCTACCTATTGCTATATTCATGCATGGCTGCTTCCCCTGCTTCTCTCTCAGGGATAGCCTGAGACATTTTATCTTTCTCTGGAATCTATCCCTCACCTGTCTGGCTTTGTTACTATGAAGGATGTCATGAGGAGACAGTACAGGTGAAATAACAAGAAACTTTCCAAGACGGCAACAATCAGGTCTTATTTTTACTAATTCCATCTACAACATCAGGCATGATAACTACTGATAATATAAACCATATTCCGATTTTCTTGTCCACAGTATTTTTCAATTTGGCCATATACTTTGTCCTGCATTGAGCAAAGGCCTCAAATGGTAGAGTTTTGGAGACAAGAATTTTGAAAAAATAAATCAAATGTTTAAGTATGTCTTTTTTAGAAGAGAATTTAGATGTTGCATGCAAGGCAACTTAATATTTAAAAAGGCTGGGAGATACTCTTGACTGACTCACAATACAGATAAGCTGAAGGAAAGGTAAAACGTAGAAGGGATGAATAGAAGACAAACTTAACCCACCTTAAAGCTATGAGCGTGGTTGGAGATGCCAGCAGGCAGTGATGGGTCAGCACGGACCACATCCAGACGTTTGTAGTACCTTACACCTTTTAGCATCACAAGAACTGTTGAGTTAAATAAAACCCAAATGCACCACCGTTAGGCGGTTAAAAAGATTTCTGTCTTTCCACCTAAAACATTCTGGTCATCATCCTACTGTTCTTACAGAACAAATGGAAATATCTTATCAGCAGACACAGAGTCAAAAAGCTATTTTAACTACTAAATCTACCTTGGTCTCTTTCTCATGATGAACAGGAATTACATCCACTGCTCTCCATCGCCAGGCAGCAGTGCACTGTAACAGAGACACACGCTCTTACATCCACTGCTCTCCATCACCAGGCAGCAGTGCACTGTAACAGAGACACGCTCTTACATCCACTGCTCTCCATCACCAGGCAGCCGTGCACTGTAACAGAGACACATGCTCTTACATCCACTGCTCTCCATCGCCAGGCAGCAGTGCACTGTAACAGAGAGACACGCTCTTACATCCACTGCTCTCCATCGCCAGGTAGCAGTGCACTGTAACAGAGACACATGCTCACACTGAGGTGACGGCAGGAACCCAGAAAGCCCCTGTACAATCCCTGGGCAAATCTGCTCAGCACAGAGAGAGGATCAGCCAAAGCCCACTCAGCTGTGCTGTAGGGAAGCCACCCGACCACAGTGCATAGTTGGACATGTAAGAACCTTAAGAGGAGGTAGCTTCTAATCTTGAGGGTGGCTGCTGCCCTGGTCTTCCTTTTCTAGAAGGCAAGGGACAAGCTGATGGCTATCCCTGCAAACACTCCCGGAAGCCATTCTCACTTGTACTGAGAGGTTTAGGATCCCAAGGCAACAGTTCAGGCTACGAAGATCCTCACCCTGTCACTGGAGGTCAAGTGGTGCTAGCCTTTCCCATAACATGTGTTTCCCCTTTGTTTTAACAAAAACAAAAAACAAAAAAAAAAAAACCAAAACCAAAAACCAAACATATCTTCACAATTCCATGACAATTATTTCTGTATAATGAAAATCCTTATAATTAGTTGCTGAAGCAAATTCTGCACTTGAAAACTATGCCATTTTACTCCATGCCATTAAAAATCCCTTATTTACTGGTCAATTTTAAGTGTGTCAATATTATACATACTTATCATGAACGTACACCAAAGTTAATCTCAGGAGTTATCTTTGAGAATCTTAGTAACTATTGTTGTCTGACTACTCTTAAGTGCCAGCTATTTAATTTAATAGGAGAGAGTTAAAAAAATTAATGTACTTGCATATCAACAATTAACAGCTAAAGCGAATTATATTCTTAAAAACATTATCAAAGATAATTTAGAACTGTTAATAACTATCCAGTTTAGTCTCCAGTTTGATTTTTTTTAAGTCATGAAAGTCTTAAGAGCTTATCTAAAAAAGTTTAACTAAAAGTGATAGGTATACGGTTAAGTGTTTGGCTCAGTGGTCAAGCACTTACCTAGCATTTATAAGGACCTGGTTTTGAGGTCTAGAACACAAACACACACACACACACACATACACACACACACACACACACACACACACACCATAAAAGAAACAGATCATAGTCAAACATCATTTTTATAGTTCTGAGCTATCTACTGTCCCATCTGATAAATCATCATGACTTTATACTGCTTTCCAACAGTACAAAAAAAAAAATCTAAATGCTTCTAAAAAAGATAATTTAAATAAAGATTGTATGAGTAAATATTAAAAATCATTTGCAACTTTACTGTCAGCTTTACTAGTTAAATGTAATTTCTATGAGAAATAAACACTTTGTGTGGTGTTTACAATGTCTACAGCCAATAGCCGCCAACAAGCACCGTCACCACAGGCTGTGGTAAGTTCTAGTAGACTGTAGGCTACATCTTAAAGAAAGCATTGCATGCTACATCTGAGGCCTCTGGGTCACATCTGAGCTTGTCTCACCTCAGTGGTCCAACAGTGTGTTCTTTCACAGGCGCTCAAGAAGGAGTTACTAATGTTAGGTTTAGCACACCAGGACAGTGCTTTGGTTAAATGAATCCACAGCTCTATAACATTAAGTACTTCCTGCATTTTGATCATCAGTTTGAAACTATTCTATATGCCTTATCAATGCATTATGTATAAATGCTGCCATCCTGTGCCTCCGATGCAAGTCAATAAAGGAGAACAAAAGCCCAAGTACATACTGGGGTGAAAAATCACAAGTCTAAATGGAAGCTGTTGAGTAGGTGAACAAATACATCGCCTAGACCACCCAGCCCCACACATGACTGGTGTGTGTGGAAGTTACCTGGAACACAGGGCACTACCACACTCTGTCCTCATTGTGCTCTCAAAATCTCTAGATTAATGTTACTGACACTGGGTTACCTGTTGGTGTGTCTTACAGGGATTCCAGTAAGAGGAGAACAAGGCATTCCTGGTCCACCCGGCCCAGCTGGACCTCGAGGACACCCAGGTCCCTCAGGACCGCCAGGAAAGCCAGGGTATGGAAGTCCTGGACTCCAAGGAGAGCCTGGGTTGCCAGGACCACCAGGAATATCAGCCACAGGGAAGCCAGGCCTGCCAGGCCTGCCAGGCAAACCAGGGGAGAGAGGACCATATGGACACAAAGGAGATATTGGCCCAGCTGGCTTACCAGGACCACGGGGCCCTCCAGGCCCCCCTGGAATCCCTGGCCCAGCTGGAATTTCTGTGTCAGGAAAACCTGGACAGCAAGGACTTCCAGGTGCCCCAGGACCTAGGGGATTTCCTGGAGAAAAGGGGGCACCAGGAGCCCCTGGTGTGAATGGCCAGAAAGGGAAAACAGGATATGGTGCTCCTGGCCATCCAGGTGAGAGGGGTCTTCCAGGCCCTCAAGGTCCCATAGGACCCCCTGGCCCCCCTGGAGTGGGAAGAAGAGGTGAAAACGGCTTTCCAGGACAGCCAGGCATCAAAGGTGACCGGGGTTTCCCAGGAGAAAGAGGACCATCAGGTCCACCAGGTCCCCAAGGTCCTCCTGGGAAGCAAGGACCAGAAGGTATTGGGAAGCCAGGAGCCACTGGATCCCCTGGTCAGCCAGGTATCCCAGGAGAAAAAGGCCACCCAGGGGCTCCAGGAATAGCTGGGTCTCCAGGAGCTCCTGGCTTTGGAAAACAAGGCCTGCCAGGTTTGAGGGGACAAAGGGGACCTGCTGGTCTTCCTGGGGCTCCAGGTGCCAAAGGGGAACAAGGGCCAGCAGGTCATCCTGGAGAACCAGGTCTGACTGGATCCCCTGGGGATATGGGACCCCAGGGACCTAAAGGAATCCCAGGGAACCATGGTATTCCAGGTGCTAAAGGTGAGACAGGTCTGGTTGGGCCTGCAGGGCCCCCCGGGGCTAGGGGAGCAAGGGGTCCCCCTGGGTTAGATGGAAAAACAGGGTATCCTGGGGAGCCAGGTCTCAATGGTCCTAAGGGTAACCCAGGGTTACCAGGACCAAAAGGTGATCCTGGAGTGGGAGGAGCCCCTGGTCTTCGAGGTCCTGTTGGCCCTGTAGGAGCTAAAGGAGTGCCTGGACACAATGGTGAGGCAGGTCCAAGAGGTGAACCTGGAATACCAGGTACCAGGGGCCCCATTGGGCCACCAGGGGTCCCAGGATTCCCTGGATCTAAGGGAGACCCTGGAAACCCAGGTGCTCCGGGCCCAGCTGGCATAGCAACTAAGGGCCTCAATGGGCCAACTGGTCCTCCAGGTCCTCCTGGTCCAAGAGGCCACAGTGGAGAACCTGGGCTCCCAGGTCCCCCAGGACCCCCAGGACCCCCAGGCCAAGCAGTCATGCCTGATGGCTTCATAAAGGCAGGCCAGAGGCCCAGGCTTTCTGGGATGCCTCTTGTCAGTGCTAACCATGGGGTGACAGGCATGCCTGTATCTGCTTTTACTGTCATTCTCTCCAAAGCTTACCCAGCAGTAGGTGCCCCCAT
>JADRCD010213647.1:697-45167 GCA_019843815.1 Montemys delectorum
TCCTTCCTTCCTTCCTTCCTTCCTTCCTCCCTTTCTCTTTCTTCCTTCCTTCCTTCCTTCCTCCCTTTCTCTTTCTTCCTTTCTTCTTTTCTTTTTTGAGATATGAGAACAAAAACTCCCATTCTCCTTGCCTCTGGGATCCCGTCTCACCAACCTCTGTGATGACGCCAATGACGTGGGTTCAATGCTATCTCCAACTCTAGTCATTCCAACATTGAAAGTCATTCTCTGTGGACATTGACATTGAGAAGAAATGACATGTCTGCTCCCTTTGATAAAAACCTCTAATTTCTTAGTTAGATGGATACCTTCTTGCTCTTGGAGTACTTGCTATGGGGAAAACTGTCTCAGTCCTTTGTTGAAAGGCCTTTGCCAGCAACTGCATGATTTGTGCTAAAAGTCGCTGCTCCTTTAATCATGTCTTCCAAAGAGACTACAACTATGCTGACAGTTTAACTGCAGCAGCTTTTTAGAAAACCTCCAGCCAGCACCATCCAGCATCCTCCTGTATTCTTGATTCACAAAAGCTGCAAGATGATAAGGTTTTATTTGCTTTTACTTTTGTTTTTTGTTTTTTGGGTTTTTTTGGTATATTTTTTTTATTAGATTTGGTATATTTCCTTTATTTACATGTAAATTTCTCCTTTCCCAGTTTCCCCTCCAAAAAACAAACAAACAAACAAACAAAAACAACAAAAACAAACCCAGTTGCCTCCCCCCTCCCCATGCCTGCCACCCCACCATCTCCCACTTATTGGCCCTGGCATTCCCCTACACTGGGGCACAAAACCTTCACAGGGCCAAGGACCTCTCCTCCTATTGATGATCAATTTTGCAATCCTCTACTATACACATGCTGCCGGCGCAATCAGTCCCACCATGTATAGTCCTTGGTTGGTGGTTGGGTCCCTGGGAGCTCTGAGGGTACTAGTTAGTTCATATTGTTGTTTGTCTTAAGGGGCTGCAAACCCTTCAGCTCCATAGATCCTTTCTCTAACTCCTTCATTGGGACCGTGTACTCAGTTCAATGAATGGCTGTGAGTCTCTACATCTGTATTAGTCAGGTATTGTCAGAGCCTCTTAGGGGATAGCTATATTAGGCTGGCTTGTCCTTCCTTCAGTCTCTGCTCCATAGTTAATCTCTGCAACTCCTTCTGTGGGTATTTGGTTCCCCCTTTTAAGAAGGAATGAAATGTCCACCTTTTGGTCTTCCTTCTTCTTAAGTTTCTTGTGGTTTGTGGGTTGTTCTTCCTGTATTCCAAACTTCTGGGCTAATAACCACTTATCAGAGAATGCATACCATGTGTGTTCTTTTGTGATTGGGTTACCTCACTCAGGATGATACTCTCCAGATCCACCCATTTCCCTAAGAATTTCATAAATTCATTGTTTTTAATAGCTGAGTAGTACTCCATTGTGTAGATATACCACAGTTTCTGTATCCATTCCTCTGTTGAGGGACATCTGGGTTGTTTCCAGTTTCTGGCTATTATAAATAAGGCTGCTATGAACATGGTGGAGCATGTGTCCTTATTACATGATGGAGTATCTTTTGGGTATATGCCCAAGAGTGGTATAGCTGGGTCTTCTGGTAGAACTATGTCCAACTTCCAGAGGAACAGCCACACTGATTTCCAGAGCGGTTGTATCAGTTTGCAATCCCACCAGCAATGAAGGAGTGTTCCTCTTTCTCCACAACCTCTCCAGCATCTGCTGTCACCTGAGTCTTTTATCCTAGCCAATCTGACTGGTGTGAGGTGGAATCTCAGAGTTGTTTTGATTTGCATTTCCCTGATGACTAAGGATGTTGAACATTTCTTTAGTTGCTTCTCAGCCATTTGGTGTTCATCAGTTTACTTTTGATTTTAAATACCAATGCCTTTTGTATGGGTTTAGTAATAGCCAGCTGACCAGAAATGTTTATTGGTAAACAAATTAATTTAAATGTGTAAGAAAGTGAAAGTCAAAATATAAAGAATGGAGTTTTAAACAAAAATAATAGACAATTACACAGATCGCTAGCTCTGCTTATTTTTAAATAGTCCTATAGATTTATATTTTCCTGCCTCAGAAACAAGGTGCTCCAGTGGCATGGGAAGGAACTTTAATAATATGCAGTAAAAATAATATAGTAGATAGAATGTTACAATCATTATTTTGAACAAATATATGTTATTTAATAATAAAGTTTTGTTATCTCCATTTCTCCTTAGATGTTACTCCCTTATTTTAGTTTTTTTATGATTCAATTTATAGTTACTGTCAAGTTATGATAAATGCTCTGGCAAAATATGTGTACTATAACCATTAAACGTAAAATATTCTGCAACTTATACACAGGATAATATCTCTGCAATTTAATACTCACAATTTTTTGTCCTTAAAATATATAAGGTCTTTTAAAAGCTAGAGTGGGTTTTTTATATATTAAAATGTACTTTTGAAACTATACTTGGGACAGCCATGTTGTTAATACTAAATACAGCCACAACTCCCAGAGGAAGCTCTACTCCCAGGTGCTCTGACACACCCAGGATCAGAGGTGAGGAGGAACCAACATCTGTCCCAACACTGGGAGTAACTGGGACCAGCGGGACCAGGCACACAGGAACACCACCAGCCCAGTGACTCGGGATCTTTCCAGTCTGTCTGGGCTGGTGTCCAGAATAGACCTTGGGTGCAAGCTCTGCAGCCAGTCCCACAACACCCAGAGGTATTGTAGGCATTGAAGGGGGGGTCTCTGGGAAGTGTGGGGGTACAAAAGGGAAACAAGAATGTGATTTAATTCTACTTACTTAAAGTATGTTTTTAAATGTTAACAAATTCAGATAAATTGAAATCATGTAACTTTTCTCATCATAATGCAATAAAAGTTTTAAAAAAAAGAAACTGACCTATAGGTATGTTTGTGATACATTTTCTTTATTAATGATTGATGTGGGAATACCAAGCCCATTGTGGTTAGTGCCACCCATGGGCAAGTAGTTCTGGAATATATAAGCAAGGAAATCTAGCAAACCAGAGAGAGAAAAAAAGTGATCAGGTTCCTCCATTCCTTCTGCTTCAGTTTCTGCCTTCAGATTTGTGATTTGAGTCCCTGCCCTGAATTCCATTGATGATTGTCACCAGAAAGTATAAGAGAAATAAATCCTATCCTATTTAAAAGAAAATACTAAATACAGCTAAATATAATAAAACCAACACAGTTAATTATTTAAGCTCTCTTATAAAAAGAAAGATACTAGTTATTCAGAAGTCAGCCTATACTAGGACATTTTTTATTGATGGAAATTGGCTACATAACATTAGACAATATCCAAACTATGCCATCACACTAAAGCCCAAAGAAGAGGTGCAAAGTGGGGGCCATGCCATGTTGTTTTGCATCAGTGAGCTCGAAAGACTCAGGACAGAACACTAGCTCCACTTATTTAAGTATTCCTATAGCTTTATATTTTCCTGTATCACAAACAAGGTGCCTGTTTAGCCTACTTTAGTTACATTTTGTTTGTTGATCAATTGGAGCTTGACATCATTGTTGGCGATGAGCATATCCTGATGCTTATTTATCTTTTCTACATTCTTACCATATTTTACATGTCTGATTTACCATCTGTGGTAAATTATAAATGATCACATTTTTTAAAATCTCTCTCTTTTAGATGTGGTGTCTGCTCCCTCTCCCCTTGAATCTGGGTCTGATTAGAACTGCTTTGACCAATAAAATGTGAAATTGACTCTATGCCTATTCCGGGCTGAACTTTAGAAAATTCCCTTGCAACTTGCCCTGAGTTCTGTTGAGCCTAAAGGAGATAGAAAGTTCCAATTTCCTTCTAGGGTACATGATATAGAAAGATTCTGTGGCTATTTGGAGAGAGGGTCAACTCAAGGGAGCTCATCCATGTCGTGACTCCTACTAAAACACTGAATGTGACTGAATATCATTGATCCTCTTGACTATTATGGTCCTAGATAAATACCTGCTGCCATTTATTGACACCACTGTTAATACCACAGGGGATCTGCCAGCTCAACTCTGCCAATCACACAACACCCAAATTGTGAGGGATGAACTATGTTGTGACTTAAGACTTAAGACTTTCCCTTAGTATATAGCAATATATATCATAAAATACAACTTTCAGATGATAGCATCTATGTATTTATACATTTTATAAAATCCACAAGACTGCCCTCTACCTAAGTTATACCCTCTTGGCATGCATGCCACTTAGATGTTGATGTGTCAAGAACTGAACATATTCAACTTCTCTGAGTCCCATATAACAAGGTCCCCAAGACCACAGCTACTCAAATGCCTTAGCCTTCATATGGAATTTAGCAAGGGATATCAAAGGCATCTCCAAGCCCAGTCCTTGTAACATAGTGCCATGTACGCAGCAGAATGTTACATGGTCCCAAACCTCCACCAAACAGTGCTTAACTTAAGCTTTAAGAAGATAACAAGTCTCCTTGCTCTAATCTCTGTCCACACCATGACTATAAGCTGTTATTGGCAGAACACACTGACATCCTCAAGCTTGTGTCATAGTCTCAATTATAATTACATTCCACAGGCCTCAAACCCTATCGACACAGGAGATGTCTCAATTAATGAAGCTCTTACTGTGCAAGTATAAGGATCAGATCTCAAATCCCACAGAAAGTCTTGGCAGGCATGGCAGCCTGCCGGTGATTACCAGTCTCAGAAAATGAAGGCAGGGTATCTCCAGAGCTAACTGGCTAACCATACTGTAAGAATTATCAAGTTCCAGGTTCATCTCAGAACCCTTACTTCAATGAATATGCTAAAGAGTGATTTAAAATATTCTTGATGGCAGCCTCAGGACTCTACACACATGTACACCCTAATGTTACATGAACACACACACACACACACACACACATACATACACCAGAGAGAAAGACTTGTAAACAAATTGAAAACAAATAAATCCCCTATCAACCTAGCCTCATATGGAGTTCTTTAAAGAATAAAGTATGTCTTAATTGCATGAAGGGAAAAATCACTCAGCACATGATTTTTCTTGGATTAAAATGAGTTGCTTACTTTAAACTCAGTAACACAATTGGCCCCTTGCCAACTTGGTGTACAAATATATCATTATTATTCCATAACCTTCCTTATTTATTCCCCAAAACTCATGTTAATTCACAGTCAAAAACACAATATAACTTTAGAAGTCCCACATTCTTTATAAAATTCTAACACTGCTACTAGGTTGCTCCCCAGGTCACATTCAGCTTCCTTTCTTATACCTCCCAGGACCACTGGTCCAGTGGTGATTCGGCTACGGTGGTATGGGCTTTCTTTCAAGAAAATGCCCCATAGCCTTGCCTACACATCTATACTCTTGCTTGTAGTAAGTTGATTTTTCTAAAATAACCAAAACAGGGTCTGTTTCATGCTTTCACATATATCTCTTCCTATGATTATGAGTACTTAGTTAATCATTTAGTAACAAATAATAAATCTTGTTCATGAAAACACACAAGGGGACATTTTATTTCAAACTTTGACCATACTTACCAGCTACTTATGTATTTTATTGACAGTATTGTGACTCTCTAATATGACAACTGAAAATTTTAGGCACAAATTTACAGAGAATTTCTGAGACACAGACATAAGCTTACAGAGTACATTTGTAAACTTTATTTAGTTGTAGGAACTTTCTCACTACACCTTTTCTTCATGTGCTCTGATTTCTCTCCATAGATATTATCCTAAAATGAATCAATATTTAAAGTCATCTCAATTCTTTAATTTAAGATTTTGGGGAAGATATCAACACATAAACAAATGAACTCTAAGGAGTGTAGGTATTTGTCTCTTAAGGAACAAATATCTTCAACATCTACAACATCTTTCTTTACTAATATGACTAATCTTATACCTTTAATATAGTTAATTTAGAATTCCCTGGCTAGTGATTGGTAATATGTTAGTTTTATGGGTTTGTTAACATTAAATATCTTTATCCTAAGGTAAATAAACTTTTAGCATGACTTCATAAAGTAAAATATTTCACATATAAAGCTACTTACAAATCTAAAAGATACAGGAAATAAACCTAGCTTCTGTGTATCAAGCACAAACTAAATTTTTCATATTCCCAACACATAGAACATATTTTGTAGAAAATGCATTAAAAACCTACAAGTAGAAAAAAGTCAATAAAACATGTTTGGCATATATATTATAACAATTACATTAGAATCACCAAAACATACTTTAATATCATTTTAAAGTGTATGAATATAAGTATTTCTGTTAGCATACTATTAAAGTCAAGATAAAACCTTACAGAAATTATCCTATTGCCTTGTTTAGATAATGGCTTAAAGGGCATAGGAAAGGATTACAAGTCTTCGTTTCAATGGCTAGAAAGGAAAGCAAGTCTCTCAGAGAGCATTAGTGACAGATGGAATCAAAGATGATATGATACATGACATTAAGAAGCAACAGAAAGTCAGTCTTGCCTTTAGAACAGAAAGTACAGATTGACTTTCTATTACTTCTGCAACAAGGAGCAGGAAGGAGCCTTTCCCATTTTTATCTGTGTCATTACAAGGTTTGCTTATCTGGGTGTCTCAGTACATCGTGAAGTACGGTTGCTCTCAAGGAGCTAACCTTTGCCTCAGCCTTTTGGATAATCCAATCTGCAGAGTGTGTGAGCCTCCTCAAGCAGAAGCAAACAAGAAGCAGCTCTGCAAATACTGGGAAGCAAGTAAGAGGGCACATTTGAGATGCTGATCCTAGTGAATTTCCCTAACTCCCTGCTGTAAGATAAAACCACCCATAATGGGATTTATTTGTCATTTGGTTCTGAGGTCCAAGACCCATAGGTTCCTTAGAATAACTACTCTCATGATTTTCCAAAAACAAAAAGTAAAATTCCCTAATAAAAGACTTTTTTAAATGATAAACAATGGGCTTGGGGTTACAGTCAGGTCCTGTTTCTCTGTCTACTGCTTCTTGTTCTAATACTTTACAGTACTTACTTCTCCGTAATGTCTCAGTAACTTTCATCAGTATATGCATGTGATGAGAAGAGAGTTTCCTTGAATTGTCTGTATTCCCACTTGCAAATGCAGTAGTCTGTTTTACCAACCAAAGTTCATTCATCTACACAGGAAACTCCTACTCTGGGAGCTGAACCTTCAGCAGCACCCCTACCCTTTCTTCTGAACTGGAATTGATTTCTGGGGACTTGAAATATTCAGGAACATTCTGAAGAAATTTGGATTAATTAGTAGTTTTAACAAAGGCTTGATGTGGAGAAATAGTGGTGATGATGGAGAAGAGAGCATCAAACTCTTAGGAAGAGTGAACTTTCCAGTTGTAGTTTTAATTTTTTAATTTTTGAGATTATAATTCCTTTCCTGTCTTCCCTCCAGATCCTTCCATGCAACTCCTCTGCTCACTTTCAAATTCATGGACTCTTATTACATATGTGCATGCAACCTGTCCACACTGTATAATGTCGCTTGTAGGAATACATTCTCAGGGCTGAGAATTGCTCTTAGATTGTCAAATGGTATGCTCTTCCCTGGAGAGGACTTTCCTCTATCAGCTTTTCCTAGTTGGTTCTAGTTTTTTTTTTTTTTTATGTAGGGTTGATTCCTAATGATCTTTCCTTTATCCACATTAGCACCTTTATTTGTATCATTCTTCTTCAGGTCATGTTTAGCCAGTCATGTTGGCAAGCTTTCATGGGCAGAGCTTTGCGCATTCCTAAGAGACACAGACTCACAGTAAACTTTGTGCCCCTCGGGCTCTTACAATCTCTCTGGCCCCCTCTTTGTAATGACTCTAAGCCTTAAGAACAAGAGTAATGATGTAGATCCATCATAGGAGGGCTCTGAAACTCTACATTTTGATTCTTTGTGGTTTTTCTATAATAGTCTCTGTCTATTGCAAAGATTCCTTGACAAGGGGTAAGAGCGACCCATATTTGTGCATAAGGACAACATTTAGAATGCAGTTAAAGATTATGCTGTCTTAGTAAAGCAGAGGCCATAGCTTCTCCAGGGTCCATGACTTCACTGCTCTGGGCAATTGGCTTCAGTGCTAGACATGATTTCCCTCTTGTTGAGTGAGTCTTTAACTCAATTAGAGAGTTGTTGGTTACAGCCAAGGTATGTGTGCTTTAAAAAAGAATGTTATATTCTAAAATTCCTAAGAACCATTGAGCAACATGCTTTTGTCTATACATATGTTTTATCTTGAATATGGTCATGGCATTAGGTTTAGCCAAACTGGACACAAAAATGAATGGGACAAATACTCAAAGCATCAAAATTGAAAAGCCAATATTTTGATATTGTGAATTATATTTTGATGCTGCATTTAGTTCCCTATAACTCCTAAAAAGTCTTTGAAATGATCAAGATGATAAATTCCTTTTGTGTGCTAGTAAAGCAATTGGGGCCTGGAAGGCATTAGGCAGTTTGAAGGTGGGAGAAAGATCAAGGCAATTTTTTTAGTGCTGTAGCTCTCTGTGGACAAGAGAGTGGCTGAAGGTTAAACTGATCAACCAAGACTGTTGATTTAATTAACCATGCCTATGTAAGGAAGCTCTACAAAATTCTAAAAGAGTGAGGTTCAAAGAACGTTCATGCAGCTGACCAGACGGAGGTGATCCCTGGAGGATGGTGCCCTAGAGAAGGCATAAGAGCCTCATCCGTTACCTATACCCTTACTCATTATACTTTGTTATATCATTTATAATAAACTAACCCAGTTTATCCCAGAGTTATCTGACTGATTTCCCAAAGCCAATTAAACCTTGGCTAATAGACAGTCAGATATATATACCTAAAACCATCTTGAGTTCAAACTTATCTGAAGTAGAGGGAATTCATCTTAATGCTGAACCCTCAACTTGTGTGATCTCAGATTGTACCCAGGTAGACATTGTCAGAATTGAGTTGAAGTCGAGGCCACCACATTGTTATCCTCTGGGGTAGCACTGCTTGTTTGCTAAATGGAAAACATATGACAACCCTGGAATCAGGAACATATCAGGACAACATAATGAAAGAAACTGGGTTTGACTTCTCAAAAATGTTACTGTCTTTAGAGAAGAATAAACTTTGATAGACATTTAAATAAATGAGAGATTTTAGCAGTCTGGGGTGTGTGAATTAGAAAAGGCTTTGGGGGAAATGGCTCAGGTTTGTGCATGTCAAAAGAACAAAGTATGTCAAGTAAATCCCCACACATGAACCAAACAAAGATGCCAAAGGATGTGTGTGAAGCAACAGACACACTTGGCTAGAATACCAGATGTGGGAAGAAAAGAATGAGCTCAATAAAAGACTAAACCAGAAAGCTAAGCAATAAAATTACCTAAAAGAACAAAAATAGCCCACACACACAAACAAGATATGGCTGCAATTAATGCCAAGCACACAGTGTTTGAATCTCCCAGCAACTTTTGACCTTGCAGGAGTACATGTTTGGCTCCTGCCAGTGGGTAATCTTAATATTCTATACATTCCCCTTTCTTTCATCTTACAGAAATGTCACATACCTATGGAGGTGACCCATACCCTTCTCTACATTCTCACGGTGATAATGGGCAGTGACATTTTATCCTTCTATTCCAACCTTGAAAATATGGTCCAAGGGAAGGAAACATAATTAGTTTTCTGGAATGGTCATATTTCTATCAACGCATCAATACAAAATGTGGTTGCATGTGTGTTTCTATTTAAATTAGAATTCTCTTTTCAAATCTATACTATTTGCTAACTAGCTCTAATCTCATGGCCAAGAGCGTTTCGACTCACATCTGAATGAAGCTCACCGAACACGAATTTTTTTCCATAGTCGTCATATTCTTAGAAACACTGGGCAAATGCTTTAGCACTTCATGTTGAGACTATTTTCTTCTTTTTTTAATTAGATATTTTCTTTATTTACATTTCAAATGTTATTCCTTTTCCTGGTTTCTACTCCAAAAACTCCCTATTCTATCCACCATTCCCCTGATCACCAACCTACCCACTCTTGCTTCCCTGTCCTGGAATTCCCCTACGAGACTGTTTTCAACAATGAGATAACAACAACAGGCCCCAAACCACAATGACCCTTCTAGGATCCAAAGGAGGACACTTGTTACAGTGTGGGAAATAGAGTAGGACAGCAGAGAACTAGACAACCTTGTTTTTCTGACAACTACTGGGAAAGCTTCATGAATATGTATTTTGTGTTACAAAAAGAGTTTAGCAAGAGAATAAATTTATAAATATGGAGGCTTTGAATAATGGTGGACCATGGCACTGGAGAAATATCTCAGTAGTTAAGAATAATCACTGCTCTTGCTGAAACCCAGCACATACATGTTAGCTCACAGCTATCTGTCACTTCAGTTTAGCCAATCTGATACCATCTTATGATCTCCTCAGGCACTAAGCATGCACATGATGCACACACATATGTGGACATACATACTCATACATGTAAAATAAAATACAATACTTAAAAAATAAAAATATTGATTACATTCATAAATTATTTTATCTGCATTATTGTGTTATGGAATATACACATTTATGCACTCTCAGATCTCTCTTCTGTTGAAGTCCCAATCTCCAATCGGATAGTATTTAAAGATGAATCCACTGAAAATAATTAGATCATGAAGACAGAACCCTCATGGGTGGGAGTAGTATCCTTATGTCAGATGAGAAAACTAAGTAGCTTTCTTTTAATGAAGTACAGGAGGAAGGTCTATGAACTGTAAACCAGAGGACTATCACTGGAACCTGACTAATTGGCTCCTAAATCTCCAATGGCTAGCCTCCAGAACTGCAGGAATTAGATCCTTGATGCTTGTAAGCCACTCAGTCTTTGGTACTTGGATACAGTCATTAGAACTGAGTAAGACCTTCATGTATAGCCTCTTTACCACTTGTAGAATTTCAAAACAGGAAAAGTAAAGTAGCTACATATAGCAAACAGTGACACTAATGATTATGCTATCAAGTTACCTTCTACATACCCTATAGCCTTTCTGAACAAGAGATCAAGGTGGCTGGTGAGGATAGAAGTCTGATCATTAGCATTATCTAGCTATGATATCAATGAACTACAACAATGACAAGCACAGCAATATATCGAAGATGCAGTAGGGTACTACATATATTGCTGGTAGCCAATAGCTATGTAATTGGACTTCAGGCCTTCAACTGAACAAAATCATGCCTGGTATTAGAAACAGAAAACTACCTGGGGCTAGTGAAGTTGTGGATCTTAGAGGAGAACCTACAACCACCACTTTACTAGACTAGCATACTAACCAACTGCATTCTAAAACTTAGCCTTATATCCACAACTCTCACCCTTGATCAAAAAAGCTTCTCCTGAGAGAAAATGAAACAGAGTTACAGAGCATTTGTCATACAACAGAGATAAACTGAACGTGGGATCCAAGTCTCAACAGATATATCAACAACACTACCCCTGTACCTAAAACTCAGGGAACATCATGAAAGAAGAGTCAGATAGATTGTAAGAGTCAAAGAACTGGGATATCTGCTTAAAATTGAGTCTCCTAGAAATGCCAGGATAGCTAACACATGATAACTCAGCATTATGACTGCTTGAAAACACCTGATCAATGACAATATCAATAGACATGCACGTGTAGAAAGGGGAAAGTTCATGTTGTCCCACTCATAGACAAAGAACTCCTGCAAACTAATGACTTCTGAGAGAGTATGAATTATCTTCTTGCATTGATGAGCCTGTTCATTGCTTATCTGATACAAAGTAGTCACCTGAAATTTTATAAACACAAGAGACAGAAAATGAACTCATCAGGTTGCTTATGTATTTGTATACATATATTTATACACACATACACACATATGGACCCATACATATATATGTATATATATATATATATGTATATATAATGTGTAACAATAATAAAGTATGAGATAAATGTGAGAATTATTTAGATTTTAGTCCATTACATACTCATTTCTCATCGAATGTCACATTTTATAAGATATACCTTAGGAGAATTTCAGATATGGCTAAGGTCTTCAAAATGATATGGTACAATAAAAGTCATATTGGAAGTTAAAACCTGTTGGCATTGACCAGCTTGCCAGACCCTGTCTGCATATGGCCAGACGTAGGCTTGAGAGTCAGACCTGTGTCATTTCTCCGACTCCCTCATTCTCATAAATGGGCCTTAGTTTTCTGACTTCTTTCTAAATGTAACATATTTTAAAAACAAGTGCTGCATTTCAAACAATTAGCTACTGATTCATTCCACATGTTTGTTTGGAGATACTTAGACACACTAATTTTTGCTTCACTTTTAAATAATAGCATATTATTTCACAATAGTGGGTAATTATCATGTCCCTTCACTAGGGATCAATGGCCCCCCAGGAACCTTGTTTTGGAACAGCTAATCTTTGCTATAGACTCAGCATTCTTTAACTAAGATTCATTATGCCCAGACACATAAGAAGTAGTTTCAGTTAATTGGCCAATGATGTATGCATATGCATGACTCATTTAAAATTTATGATGACTATTTTGAACATTGATGTCTCTGGACTGTTCAGTACCTTAGGGTATTCAAATGGTAATAGATCAAACTGAAATAACATACTTTTCTAAGAATTTTTTCCAACAATTCTTTGAACAGGTTAAAAAAATTAGTACTATGAGCTGAGGAAATGGCTCAGTGACTAAGAGCACATGTTGTTCTTACAGTGGACCTGAGTTTGATTCCTATCACTTACAATCAGGCAGCTCACAACTGCCTCAAGATCAGATTCAGAGAGTCCACCCCACTCTCACTTCCTTGGGAATATACACAGACAGATAAACAGACAGACAGACAGACAGACAGAGACACAGACAGACAGATGGACAGATATTTACATAAATAAATAGTAAAAAAATTTTAAGAGAAAAATCATGTAATTTACAAGTTAGCCTGTTTGATGATAGTTGATGATAGAATAATTTTGTCTGTTACTTAAGCTTACATTAAGTATTACTAGAGTCTCAGGACATAATTGGATACCTAGAGAAACAGTCTCTGCAGCAGTCCTGTGTCCTTGTGGCTTCACAGGAGAACAGAAGGATAATAATCCTTCTAGGTTCAGCAGAATGTCATGCTGTTTGATTGCATGCTTATAAGTACCCTAGAAAGAGCTCTCATACTAGTTTGCTATGGTGGCTTGTAAGGCTATTTATAGACTCTTTAATATGATGTTTGAAACCAAGGTGATATTTTTTATATTTGTCTTTATATAAGAAAAACCTTGTTAGGAAATTCTGGGAATTTCAGAAAATTCTGAGTTATAAGAAACACTCCAGGTTGAAGAACTTACACATGTAAGAATCAATTCAAGTATGAGACAAAATATAATATTGCAATATGCAATGTTCTCCACAAATTATTTTACAATGTTGATGATATAAAATCTAGAGAAAGATATTACAATTGTTTAATATCTTATGAAACTGTCACTGAATTAGTACTTCCAAGATTTGTTTGTAGGCAAAGAATAACTGATTGGAAGTAGATTATACACAGTTATCTTTGAATTTGGTAAAGAAGGGATTTTTCATGTTTCTTGCATTTCTATGTAAAAAAAAAATTATGCCTCTGTTCATTTTGATGTCTGGAGACATCATTTACACCTGGAGACCTTCTCATGAGTAGCCAGTTCTTAAGGACTTGACTCCAATACTAGTCAGGGAGAAGAGAACAGTCTGCTATTGGATAAGGCCTTTGCTTTCCCTTCACCAACCAGGGAACTTGGTATTGGTATGGCTTACTTCTTTCAGGTACATTACTCATCTTTTTTTCCTCACTTGTCAGTTATTCTCTTACTACCTTGGAGCAGTTCTAGTTTTTCCTCTCTGTTGATCTTTAGAATGTAGTCTCTTTCCTCCTCTCCTTCTCCTCCTCCTCCTCCTCCTCCTCCTCCTCCTCCTCCTCCTCCTCCTCCTCGTCCTTCTCCTTCTTCTCCTCTTCCTCCTTCTTTTTCTTTTTCTTCTTCTTCTTTTTTTAAAAGATTTGATCGTTCTTCTTCACCAGGTAACATAGAGGCATCATCTAATCTGGCATCTTGGCCATTATTCTCTCCATTCATAATATAAAACTCTTCCCAAGCCTAATTCCACTGTTTGTGCTAGTTCATTTTGTGCATTTGTTTGTTGTTAGGGTTTTTGTTTGTTGTTTGGTTTTGTCTACATGATATAAACTAGATGCATTTAGAAAAAAGGAATGTCAATTGAAGAATTTCCCCCACCATATTGGCTTGTATACAACTTGGAGAGGCTTTTTTTTTCTGATTAATGATTGTTGTGTGAGGGCCCAACCAATTGTTTGTGCTGGCATTCCTGGGGTAGACAGGCTTAGACTACAATTAAAAAAAAAAAAAAAAAAACTATGCCATAAGCCAGTAAACAGCATTCCTCTTTGGTCTCTGCCCTAGGTTCTTACATCAGTTTCCTGACTTCCCTCAATGATAGAACGTGACCTAGGAGTTGTAAGATGAAATGAAATCCTCTCCTCCCTTAAACTGTTTTGAGCAATGTAATAACAATAGAAACTAATTAACACACAGTTAAAAACAAACACCTCACTCATGCTAGCAGACAAAAACCTTAGTGTCAGGAATAGGTTACCTCTTTTTTTATAAGTTGTTGGCAAATAGAGTCACAGAGTCCACAGCCAAGCATTATAAGCTATTTCCAATACTCCAAAATAGACTTCCTACCATGGAAATGTGACAAGAAGTACCTGTTGCTGAACATACCACATATCTGAGTCACAGAACATGGAGATATAAAGCTTGTACTCATTTGTAAACTTTACCCCTACTGGCTAGCATTCATGGTGCTAGGAGGAGCTATTCATGCTGCAGGAAAAAAGTAAGACTCAGTCTCACCCAGCTGTGAGCCCTGCAAGCTGCAATGACTGGACTGACAAGACAGAACTACTGGTACAATAATGGACCTAATGTTATGGGAGTAAATGACCACTTTCTGCTTGGCCTTCTCCATTCAATGGAACCCATACCTGGCACTATTAAAGAGGCTAAGAACCTATGATTAGATGGACAGTGGACTCTAGGAAAATCCAATGTCATTATTCTGCTAAATTAAAAAAAAATAGTATTAAAAAATAATTCCCATTCATTTTTTGCTATGCCCGTATATCAGAGAATTTCTCAACCATCAAAAAACAGATTCTCCCTGGAACAGATGGGAAACAGCACAAAGACTCTCAACTGGTCAAAACATCCAGAAAACAAAAGACAGTGGAATATTCAGCCCTTATTTGGACATTCATGACTATCTCTCCCCTCAAGACTCAGGTATATGTGTGGAAAAAAGAATAGTTAGACTCTAAGAGCCATAAGTAGTAAACATCGAAGTCAAACAAACAGTGATTTCCAGACATGACAGAGTAGATACCCATATAAACGACCAGCAATCTTAATAGCATACACAAGACCTTCTAAGGTTTCAGCCAGACAAAATCCTTGCATATAGGGGAAAAAGTGCATATGCAAAACCACCACTAGTTAAGGAAGTATAGTATAGACATTTGATAGCAACTGGGAAAAAGAGGGTCAGCTTCCTTTATTGACATGAACTTTTGATAGATTGACAATATACCAAAGCTAGCTGGGTAATGGAAACAACTCACTGGAAAATATACACCACACACACACACACACACACACACACACACACACCATACCACACACACATACATACATACCCCCCATACACACACCACACACACACCACACACACACACATACACACCACACACACACACCACACACACAGAGACAACACACACACACACATACCATACATACATATACACCACACACATATGCATACACAACACACACACACACACACACACCAGAGTATTTTTCAAACCTTCATCAGTAAAAGATTCTTCCTGGAATAGATTGGAAATAAACACACTCTCACAATTAGTTAATACATTCAAGGACATCTGTTGAACAAAAGAGAATGGTGTAGAGTGTGGTGGTTGAATATGCTCAAAGCACAATTTTAAATCCTCAAAGAATTAGTAAATGTATTGCAAAAAATGCCATATTGATTAATGTGGCACTTTCGCAAGAATGTAGAAAAATTTCCTCAAAAGATCTAAGTTGTCTATCAAAGTGATTTTGAGGAGAGAGATTTTCCCCACAATGATGAAGAAGAAAGAGTACTTACCATTCACTATGCTTTGTTTTGTTTTGTTTCAAGACAGAGTTTCTCTGTGTAGCCCTGGCTGTCCTGGAACTCTGTAGACCAGGCTGGCCTCGAACTCAGAAATCCACCTACCTCTGCCTCTCAAGTGCTGGGAATAAAGGTGTGCACCACCACTGCCCAGCACGTTCACTATGTTAATAGAGATTCTCATATCATGACCTCTTGTTATGATATGAGACCATATCATATACCAGTATATAACAACCATATACCAGTGTATTCAATTATATATATATATATATATATATATATATATATATATATATATAGAAATAAAACATAGGAAAAAAAAAAAAAAAACAAAAGGAGATATTGAAATTTTCATGCATGCAAAATTAAAAGTTAGGGCAGAGTATCATAAAAAAAATGAGAATGAAGTTATAACCTGAGAAAGGACATGCACACATAAGTTGCAGAGTTATTTAAAGTCCATAAGACTGATGATCAAGGAGTAAAAGAATTGAGAATAGATAAATAAAAGGCTGAAGAATTCATCATTATTTCTGGAGAGGAAACTAAATCATTAATAATGTACTAAGCTCAAATCAGAATAATTCAGGAAACATATCATAAATCCATTTTGGGGAGCCATTTCATATCTACTTAAATAGCAAAGCATTTAAAAGTTGAACAATAAGAGGCCACATTTCTTTTTATATGCAGTAATTAGAGTATAAATTTGTATATTCACTTAGGAATATACTTTACTTTTAGCTAGTAATGTTCAAGCTAATTTTTCCACGGTCAAATAAGTTTCCTTCTAGAAATTTTTATATCACAGAGATATGTGAGAAGGGTAAACATATAGATATTAACACAGCAAATCAAAATAGTCCAAAATCTGACAATTTGGAGGGAAAAGAAATTTATTTTATGCGGTTATATAAGGAAATATTTCACTGTAATTAAACAACAAGTGAAAAATATAGAAATAAAATTTAAGAAAACAAATACAGAATACTATTCATGCAAATTTGTAAACAAACTTCATTTAAAAATATTTTCTACACATGTTGATAATCACAGGTATATGATATATATTTATTTGTATATGTATTCATAGAAAATCATAAGCCACAAAGTACATAACTTTCAAAAACATAAGGATTCTGTATTGTTCTCATAATATATAATGTGTGTTGATAGTTGAAGCACAATAATTATTTGACAACTTAATTCAGTAATGAAAGCCAGGTTTCATGACTTTCAACATTAATTCTGTAAATAGTTATATAAAATTAGTTAAAGCTTTTATAAATACATATTATCTATTGAAAGAGGATACCTAATTTGTTCCCAAAATGGCTAAGAAGAAATAATTCTGAAAACATTGCTAATTTTATCTTCATTTCTTCCTTTTTTACTTAAATCATTACAACATGTGTTTTTAAATTCCAAGGCCATATCCTCCTCCATTTTTTCAAGTTTTAATCATTGACAGGCATTAAATTCAGATGTAGCAACATAGTGTCCCAGAAAGAAAAGTCACACTTATTTAACAGTTGGATCCCATTGCTTTAGCAAAGAATGCAAAAGTCTAAAGAAACAGTGTTCTCTCACACATTAAATTTTTATTTGATTTATATGGTTCATAAGTTATAGGAATTGAGAGCCACTTCATAGAAGGACAAAAGTGATTTCAGTGTTTATATGAATACATAATTCCAAATGTGTCTCAGGGCTCCTGAATTCTTTTTTGGGAAGCAAGGAGTATACACTCTGAATCTTGGCAAAGGAACCAACAGCAATTACTTACCATACATGCATAACTTTAAAAAGTTCACTTTTTATTTTAAAAAGTGAACATTTGCTGTGATACCCAGGATCTACATTTATAGCATGTCAACAGTTTAACCTGTGATACGAATCTGGCCTAGAATTTTTGTTGAGTATAAAGATAGCATTACATTTGGCTTGACCCACTTGACTGTAAGGTAAACTCTGCTCAAGGCATTTAGTGCTGATACTCTACTAAATGAAATCACCACCTCCTCTTGATCTTATTTTTCACATTTCAACCAGGTTCAAAGAAAACAGATGTGAAGACACTAAAGGCTGAAAGTGAGCCAAGAAAACCACAAGGAACCCAGCTGTTCTGAATTATGTGATCAGACCCACCATGCTCCCAAATGAAAGGTAGCATTTCTAAAGAGTCTAATCTGTAAAGCTTAAGCAACCTAAGATGGCGATAAAGTTGTTTTTGTTCCTCTAACTGAAAAAATACTCAGCTTGCGGGGTCCTCCCCCCAGGGAGCACCTCACAGGCACTATGCCTGTTGACACTCAGGGAGTGCACAGCCATCACAGCTCCTAAGTGAATTTTCCCCCCAAACACAACTTGGTGTTCTTTAAAAGGAACACTCTTTCCCTCTAATGGTGTTGCTATTGGTGTTGCTATTGACTGCTACAAAATTAACTCCTTTTCCAAGAGAATGGCTTTTTAGAGTTGAACTTTCTAAAGTTTTTTTTTTATTCGCCATTGCTCCTCTGATGTTGGAGGCCAATATCAGGTGGCCAGAAAAGCACTCTCTGCTGGTCTGAATATTTGATACTACTCTATATTATATACCCAGGTCCAGGAAATGTTCCTCTTCCCATCAACAAAGGCGCTCCAAGGATGAAGATGGCTTCCAGTTGGGATGTCCACAAAGCAATTCAAAAGAATGTCCATTTACATTACGGCCTTTATAATTTTTACATTATGTGACCTTTACAGGGATACTGGTAAAATCCAAAAATACAGATGTTAGCATCTGTTGCTGCTCAGCACCACAGGGAGGAGGAGTCACCGTAGGCCAGTGATGCAAGAAGAGAAGGGTAGGTGACTTCAAGGAAAGAGTGCTTTCCAGACACAACAGAGAAGATGCATGAAGGGGTTGTGACAGCACGCACAAAAGGTACACAGGGTCAAGCTGGGCACTATCCCAGCAGAGAGGAAGAGAGGTAGGTGTGACGCACGCCATCTGCCTGAGGAGATATTATCATTCGATGACTTCTGGAAGAGGAAAAGTCGCTTTTCCCAATGACGTAACAGCTAGTTTATCGCCTTCATGGCTGGCTCCATGAGTAGTTACTCAACACAAAGTAGACTCCATGAGTTTTATGCTTAGTGTTTTGTTGTATAAGAGAGAGAAAGAAAAGAGGAGAACATGAAATTGCATGGCTGGGAAGGTAAGGGAGGGTTTGAGAGGAATTGAGCAACGTGGTAAATATCATCAAAATGCACTGTATCAAAATCTCAAAGAATTAATAAAAATATTTTTAGAAAATTCACTATGCAATTTGCCTGCAAAACTCAGGATGTCCCTCATTCTTATTAGCTGAGTAGTATTCCACCGTGTAAATGAACCATATTTTCTGTATCCATTCTTCTGTCCTGGGACATCTGGGTTGTTTCCAGCTTCTGGCTATCACAAAGTTGCTATGAACATAATGGAACATGTGCCACTGTGGCACGGTAGGGCATCTTTTGGGTATATTCCCGAATGGTGTTGCTGGCACTTCGGGTAGATCTATTTCCAGTTTTTTGAGGAACCTCCAGATTAATGTCCAGGGTGGTTGTACCAGTTTGCAATCCCACCAGCAATAGAGTATTCCTCTTTCTTTATATCCTTGCCAACATGTGCTGTCGCCTGAGGTTTTGATCTTAGCCATTCTGTTTGATGTAAGGCAGAATCTCAGGGTCATTTTGACTTGCATTTCTCTAATCATTAAGGACTTTGAACAATTCCTTAGGTGCAATTAGGAACAATTCTCAGCCCTTTGAGATTCGTTTATTGTGAATTCTTGGTTTAGTTCTATACCCTATTTTTTTTTGACTGGGTTGTTTTGGTTTTTGGTGGTTAGTTTTTTGAGTCCTGAGTGAGGCAACTCAGACCCAAAAGTACATGCATGGTATGTACCCACTCATAAGTGGTATTAGCAAAAAAATAAAAAGTGCCAAATACAGAAGATACAGTCCACAGAACTCAAAAAAGTCAACAAGCTGAAGGACCCAAGTGAGGATGCCTCAGTCCCACTTGGAAGAGAGAAGAAAGCAACCACAAGGGAGGAGGGAGGGACCTGGGAAGTAAGGGGGATGGGGGAGCAGAGACGGGAATATGATTGTCTATTGGGTGGGGGAAAAGGACTGAAGTCTCTGAGACCCAGCAGAAAGAATGGAAACATGCAACCTCTGGAGGTAGGAGGTTGGGGGGCCCCTCTAGAATGCACCAGAGACATGGGAGGTCAGAGACTCTCAGGACTCAAAGAGAGTCTTAGATGAAATGCCCTACATTGGGGAGAGGAAACTTGTAGAGTCCACCTCCAGCAGAAAGACAAGGCATCAAGTGAGGAAATGGAGTTGCCATCCCACAGTCAAAACTCTGACCCATAATTATTCCTGTCTGAAATAAATGCAGGGATGGAAATGGAGAGGAGACTGAGGAAAAGAAGATCCAGCGACAGGCCCAAAGTGGGATCCAGCTCAAGGGGAGGCCCCAAGACCTGACACTATCACTGAGGCTATGGAGCACTCACAAAAAGGGACCTATCATGACTGCCCTCCAAAAGACCCAACAAGCAGCTGAAAGAGTCAGATGCAGATATATGCACCCAACCAAGGGACAGAAGATGCTGACCCCTGTGGTTGAATTAGGTGAAAGCTGGAAGAAGTTGAGGAGGAGGGTGACCCTGTGGGAGGACCAGCATTCTCAATTAATCTGGACCTCTGAGATCTCTCAGATACTGGAACATGAACCAGGCAGCATACACTAGCTAATATGAGGCCCACAACACATATACAGCAGGGGACTGCTGGATCTGAGTTCAGTCAGAGAAGATGCACCTAACCCTCAAAAGACTAGAGGCCCCAGGAAGTTTAGAGTTCTGGTGGGGTAGGGGATGAGTGGTGGGGACATCCTCATGGCGGTGGAGACAGGGTGGTGGGGAGGAGGTATGAGATGTTGAACAGTTAGAGATTGGATCAGGGGAATAAAATCTGGAGTTTTTTAAAAAAAATAATAATAATAAAAGAAACTGGCTGGCTGGTGGTGGCACACGCCTTTAATCCCTGCACTTGGGAGGCAGAGGCAGGCGCATTTCTAAGTATGAGGCCAGCCTGGTCTGCAGAGTGAGTTCCAGGACAGCCAGGGCTCCACAGAGAAACCCTGTCTCAAAAAAACAAAACAAAACAAAAAAGAAAAGAAAAGAAAAGTAAAGAAAGAAAAAAAGAAAATGTATTCGAGAGATTCTGTTGTTCCTTGTGCTGTAATTTCTAAGTTCATAAAGGATGAGCATTGGTCAACAATAGTTATAAGTGCATAAATGCTTTTAAAGTCATAGAAACAGTGGTGTTTATTGTTCTTTAACATTGCATGTGATCAAACTTATGTTTGCCTAGTTAAAAATTGGAGGCTTGATGACCATTGAGGCAGGAGTTGGTGGGTGGGTGTGGCCTCATAGAGGCAGGGGAAGGGAGGAGGAGATAACAGGATTGTGGAGGGTAAACTGGAAAGAGGGACAACATGTGAAATGTAAATAAATAAAGTAACCAAAGAAAAAAGAAAAAAATCACTATGCAGAAATACAGCAAAGACAGCACTATTGCTGTGGTACAGTACATGCTGTTATTGAAACCGAACAGCAGCAGGAAGTCCTCTTCAACAGGGAAACGTTCTACCTTCTAAGCCACCATGTGATCAGTCATCTCTTTTGCTGAGGAGTTTTGGTTAAATGAAGAGTCAATACCATGAACCATGAGGGAAATGGTTGAATAGCTAGAAAGTGTTTGCTATGTAATCATGAGAATCTGAGTTTTGATCACCAAAAGCTGCAGGAAATAGGGTCACGATGACAGGTACCTGTAGCCCAGGAAAGGGTCAGGGTCCCTGTTTATCAACTAGCCTCGTCAAACTATGACTCTAGGCTCAAAGAGGGACTTCAGTCTCAAAAAATAAGGTAGAGAAGCAACTGTGTACAAAATATTGACACTATCCTCTGTCCTTTATATGTGACTACATGGTCTACTGTAAAAGGCCAGATACATACATACATACATACATACATACATACACACACACGTACACACATGTACACTGTGTACACACATACACATATATACCAACACACATGCGCACACACACACACACACACACACACACACACAAATTCTAAATCACTGTGAGGAAATTGTAAAACTCTTGGGAGAGGGGAAGATAAGCCCAGGTGCATATCTGTATCTTTTAAGCACTGTTGCTGCTGGATTGAGACTGGTATGAGTCTAAGTTGGTGTTGACTACCCCAAATCAGTGTTTATGTGTCTTGGGCATCTATTCTTTCTAGCAAGATTCACTGCAGGGCAATGTGAGCCTGAACAGCTCTGTGGAGCATGATATAGTCTTTATATTTCTACAGCTGTGCCCTGGCACAATCAATGTAAAAAATTATAACCAGGGGACACTGGAGTCCATTCTCTAAAGGCTATATATTTTGAGATACTGATCTTCAAACAATTGTGTCTCCATTTACTAAGGGGCAATGGGATGCTGAAATTCCAGGCTGCTTTTATCTTTATTTCTAGCATCCATTTTTTTTTCAGAAAGTCTGGAAATTATGTTCCTCTCCAGATGCTAGCCAAAAAAGCCAAGTCTGACCCATTAACAGTCTGCCAAGGATATCCCTGATCATGACTTAGATCATAAGCATTTTTAAACACCCATTAGCAGTAGTTTTCCAACATTTTTTGTTCTGTTACACCTTGTATGAAAATATGCATTTATGTAGATAAAACTAACACAGGGCCTTCAATGTATACCCTCCAAACACAATTTTGTTGCTCAATTTTATGCCAAACAGAAAACTTACTGACTAGTGTGCTGAGAAGTCTTAGTACTCAATTCACTTCTTACTCCATCTCTTCTGTATGCATTGTCAGACATCCAACTTGGAGGTGTAATTTCACCTTTACTAATTTATGCCATAACAAATAACATAACCTTTACTGTTTTATAATTAGTTGTCTGGCAACTGAATGTCAGGAAAGTGTTAGAAATTAGAAAATGTGATTTGCACATTATAGACACCTATTTTTATCCAAGCAGTAATTCAGCTATCTAAATTTGCACTCACTTATTAGGTATTAGATATATGGTTGTGGTGGTTTAGATGACAATGGCTCCCATAGGCTCATATAGTCGAATATTTCATGTCCAGTGGTGGAACTGTTTCAGAAAAACTCAAACATGTGGCCTTGTTGGAGGATGTGTGTCACTGACGGAAAGCTTTGAGGTTTTAAAAGCCTAAGCTATTCTTACTTCTCTCATTCTCTCCCCCTCTCTCTCTCAGTGTGTGTGTGTCTATCTGTCTACCTCTGTTTCTCTCTCTTTCTCTATGTATGTATCTATCTGTGTGTGCATGTGGGTCTGCCTCTCTGTTTCTGTCTCTCTCTGTCTCATTTTCTTTGTATGCATCTCTGTTTCTCTGACTCTGTTTCTCCATCTCTGTTTCTCCCTCTCTCACAGTCTCTCTTTCAGTCTCTCTTTTTCTGTGTATCTGTCTGTCTGTCTTTCTCTCTGTCTGCCTCTGTTTCTGTCTATGTCTTTCTCTGTATCTTTTTCTCTGTCTCTTTTTCTCTCCCTGCCTCTCTCACACATCTCACACATATTCTCTCTCTCACATATTCTCTCTCACACATATTCTCCCTCACAGATTCTCTCACATATTCTCTCTCTCTCTCTCTCTCTCTCTCTCTCTCTCTCTCTCTCTCTCTCTCTCTCTCTCTCCTCTCTATTTCTCTCTTAGCTATTGCTCCAGCATCCTGCTTGCCTACTGTCATACTCCCCAACTATGATGGTCATAGACTCTAACTTTCTGGAATTTTAAATATTTTTAAATATTTTTATTTTTTATAAGTTGCCTTGGTCACTTCACAGCAATATGAAAGTAACTAAAACAATGGATATTAAGGTAGACTAGAAAAAGAAAACTTAGCCCAACATAAGAAAATTTTCTTTCCTGATTTTTGATAATGGCAAATTTTACATTTTTTACATAAACTACCAATAATTCTCTGATTATTCTTTAATTATGTAATTCCCCTTTTTCTACTTCTATAGAAATAAAGTTCAAGACTACTGAAAAACAGTGACCTAACTAAATCATAGCCTGTAATTTAGTGTTGTCACAAGGTCATGGTGCAGTTGATGTGGATTAGAGGCACACGGTTGTCATTGTTCTTTGTTGTAAACTAAGCATATCTGTTAATGTTAATGTAGCATCTGTTCTTGACCTTCTTCTCTTTATTCCTGGACAAAAATTGAAGTTAAGGAAGTAAACTACAATTTACAAAAAACATGACTGCATCTTGACAGGTGATCCCACTTGCAATAAGAAGTGGCTTAAGAAATAAAGATCTTGCAAAGAAGTAAATCATTATCAGTTCTAAGATATTAAGTCTGTCCCTAAAGCTGTAGTCTGGCTGTAAAATCCATTCCCCAATAGGGCTGCCTTGTCTGGCCTCAGTGGGAGAGGTAGTACCTAATTCTTTTGAGACTTGTTGGGAAGGGTTGGGGATATCTAGGGCAGGAGGGGGCATCCTCTCAGAAAAAAAAAGGGGGGGAGGGTAAAGAAGAAAGGGGAGGGACCTGAGGAACTGGCAGGGGGAATGGAAGGGGCCAGTGTTTGGGATGTTAATTAATTAATTATTTAGAAAAGATTTTTAAGTCTCATGTCTCAGATATACTGCCTTATTGACTTCTGAAATCAGGTCTTTAGATTCCCTTTTTCTCTGGAAATCTCTTTTTTTTAATCCCATCAGACCACATGAAAAGAAACTGACTATGTTACCCATACTTTATCCTGCCTCATCCTCCCTTACTTCTTCTCAACCTTCAGGAGGCAGGGCAATCTGGGGAATGAAATATGACTGTGGAAGCTGTCTTATACATACAATAGTGGAAATAAATATTTAAATCCAATAACAATGTTTTGGTGGGGAAGGAGAAATGGAGGCTACTTCATCTAGAAAAGCTGACCCCAGAGCCATACAAATTAATTTAAAAGGCTCAACAACATTCTTTAACCTGCATGGTCTTGCTCTTTTGAGGTCTTTCTTCTAAACCTTCATGCTCAGGGTCCACAGTGTCTCTTCTGTGGTCTTCCAGGAGGCACAGTTATCCTCTGCCTCGGGCTTCCAGTGAACTTAACCATCTTCCTGATAGCCAATCCACTATAACTGTGCATTTGTGACTACTGTGTTTGAGTAGTTGTAGGCTTTGCAGACTTGTAAATAATAGGAAGTTGACAGGATCCTTATCAGACTTAAATGTGAGCCCTAGACATCCTCATCAGAGCCTAATGAGAGCCCTTTGTTTCAAATGGCATTTTAATGGAACACACATGCAAGGAAGATAAATGGTGATGCTCTTTGATTTGGGTCTGTCCATTTTGAGAGGTCACAGATTGTCATCACACTTATACTTGTCCAAAACTTCTAAATAAAATACAAGCATAGTTTTGAGCAAATTTCACTTGATATAATAATCTTCATTATTCAAACAAGCTACCCCAGCCAGAGACAATTTTTGAAGCAGTCACTTTAAAAAAAATTACTTGTCAAGTAATAGGCTTGTTAAATAACAAATGTCAAAACCAGACCTCTGCAGTGACTAACAGGCATTCACTGAAGCAAAAGAAAATAATCGAACCCAGTGGAATGTTAATCTAATATAAACGTGCTTATGCTAGCAAACACCAACCCTGAACAAAAAAGAATGATATAAAAGACAATAATAATTTTATATAAATATTATTATACTAGAAATGCTAAATTTCACAAGTTGCATTTTTAGAATGTAAGCTATGCATATTTTTGCATATATGTATAAATTTTACCTAACTTAAATGTACCTTAGATCTCAATCTGGTTTCAGAACAAAGTAGTTTTGATTAGTAACAAAGTGTTTTAGAATAAATGTGAAAGAATTTATGAATGTCCTAGATTCAAAGATATGAGAAGGCATTTAGACTGAACTTCCTTAAAAAAAAAAAAAAAAAAAAAAAAAAACTAGAGGAGACATTAGATACAGAAAAAGCATTGTGATGTTAAAGTAAAACACTTGGAGATGAACAGTTTCAAACTAAAGTCTTAATCCTTATTCTTATACATAAAACTTTTAACTTTTTGAGTATGAAATAACTGATTTTCCTATGTTGCCATCTTTTGCATGTAAAAATATAAGTATTTTAACAGTTAACTTACTGGTTGTTTTAAGAGTTCAACAACATGATATATAAACAAAATCTGATCCATAGCTAGTGTCCATGATAATACTGTAACACTGGAATTCATCCCAGATACTTGAAATAGTCTGTGAACTCCAATCCTCAGAATACCAACTTTTATACACTTGCTTTTGTGTAGATTCCTTGTTCCCTTTATTGGGATGTCTTCTTTGCTTTTTAACATGATACTAAAAGAGTCAGCACTCAACCATACATCTCCCTTCCACTCAACACTATTAAGAGTCCTTTGCAAGATAAAAGTCTTGGCTTCACTAATTTACTAAATTTTCTCTTTCAAGGAAAAAAAAATTCAGTCTCCAAAACTCCTTTGGGATGTCTAAAATAATGATCAACTAATTACATGATATCTCTTATTAACTCATTCAAAGCCTTCCTGACAAAGATGGACTGAAGAATAAATTAACTTGTTCCAGAGTAATTTTAGGTTATCTTGACCTTGACTTAAACTTCAGATAATTTTTTTAAGACAAAAAGTAGTTATGCACTCAATAACAAGTATCACCAGGAAAGCTGACTGAGTACAGATCCAGATCGCCAGTATCATAGAGCTGAGCCACTGGATGGACCTCTTTTAAGCCTAGCTGATCTTAGGTTTGGCAAAGGAAGCTTTTACTCTGTGTTCTGTGTTCTGGAGGACTGTTTTTCCTTTCTTTCATTTGATTAGGAAAAACTATCAAAAGCCTGAAAGATTGGAAAAATGCATCGTGAAGTCCTCAATTCCCATAATCTTGATAGTCCTTTGTCATTTTTTTCAAGTCTGCACTTGGTTTTCACAACTTCTCTCTGCTTCAAGCACAGTTCATGGGTCTTTAAAAAGGAAATCAGAGTTCTTCCTTGTGCAGTTTTTATCCTTGTGCAATAATTTTTGATATCTCCTCTTAAATGTAGACATCTTGGCAGACAATAACAAACATGAGGATAAGATAAAGAGACTCGTGTAGACAATCTTGGATACTGTAGATGATGTTGAGAGCAATGATTTTAAAGTTGTGGCCTTGGCTGTAGAGAGAGGGGTGGAGTGGAAAGCACACATTAAGCACGAATATGTGGGCCCTCTTGATAAATGGAGCTCTTTCTACAGCACCCTTGACTTTGCCTATTCAGAGCTTGACTTACAACCCCCAGTTCTTCCTCACTTTGAAAACACATTGGCCATACCAAGCTCCTGTCAGGAAGTGCTTCTTGGCATTAGCAATAGTGACGGGGCTTGGTGTCTGCAGATGGCATGGATCCCTATATGTGGTGGTCTCTGGGGAGCACAGGAACCCCAGTGGAATAGCTAAGGGAAGGACTGAAGGAGCTGAAGGGGACTACAACCTCATAGGGAGAACAATATCAACTAACTGGACCACCCAGAGCTCCCAGGGACTAAGCCACCAACCAAAGAGTACACATGGAGGGATTCATGACTCCAGATTCATATGTAGCAGAGGATGGTCTTATCTGGCATCAGTGGGAGGTAAGGCCCTTGGTCCTGTGGAGGCTTGATGCCCCAGAATAGGGGGATGCTAGAGCAGAGAGACATAAGTGGGTGGAAGACCACCCTCATAAAGGCAAAGGGGATGGGGAAAGGAAGGATGGGATGGGAAGTCTATAGAGGGGTAACCTGGAAGGGGATATCATTTGAAAAGTAAAGGAATAAAATGATTAATAAAAAAGAAAGAAGGAAAAAACAAAAACACAGGCAATGTATGATAGTAAGATGGCTCAGGTAACAGAGGTGCCTGCTGCCAAGCCTGGCCACCTGAGTTCCATCCCTGGGTCCCACATGGTGGAAGGAGAGAAACAGCTTTCACTGACATCCACATGCATGTTGTCCACACACCCAGACACCCACACACATGCAGCCACACATGCTCACACACAAAATAAATATGGCAAGTTTTTTTTAACTGGAAAACATTGGCAATGGTACATCAGTGAGTGAAAATTACTCAGGTCTGTTTGATGTTATAGACAGGAGGTGGCAGGATGCTGATCTTCAACAAAATATTTCCCCTTTCTGAGTGGTTGAGAGAGAATGGAAGATATACTACCATCCCTTCCAGTGGCCATTAAACTTTTCTCCTTCCCTTCCCCTACCCCAACCTATCTTTCTGTTTGTCTTTCTCTCCTTCTTTCTTTTTTCCTTCTTTCTTTCCTTCTTTCTTTCTTCCTTCCTTCCTTTCTTCCTTCCTCTCTTTCTTTCTTCCTTTCTTTCTTTCTTTCCTGAGTATTTTGTTCCAACACTCTCAATCACAATATATTTGCATTTGCCATTTCATACTCAAAGAGAGACACATGAATATAAAGTTAAAAGCTTTTGACTAGTGAGTTATCTAAGTACTTCACATTTGATAGAATATGACTTTCCTAATTCAGACCCTGCATAACAGATGAAAACAATGGATGTAGAATTTGCATTCCCAAAGCATGAAGATGACCTTCCTATAACTTCAGTGGTATACTCTTGGGCATTTGACAATGCATACTTTATAAAACATTTTGCTTAGAAGGGCTCCCATTGCTATGTCATCCTTAGATTTGATGCTAAACATCAAAAGAAACAAAATGTCCAAATATCAAATCCAAGTAGAAAATGTTTCAACAGAATTCATTTTGGTACCAAATTTACTTTTCTTTGAATTTCAAGACCATGGGTGTGGGCTTGATCTCAGACCACTGCATTCGGCTGGGTTCACTGTTAACTGTCCTATTCTGTTAACTCCCTATTGCAAGGCCTAAGGCAGTCACATTGCTTCCAGCACATCTAAATTACAGGATGGACAGTCTTTACTAAGCAAACAAATCTCACTAATTACAAATTATTGTAAGGGAAAAAAGAATTAAGAAAACGTACCAGAACACTGAAATTTATATGACCACACTCCAAAGTGTAGAATTTAGAACTGGATGAAGAGCTTCAATTCTATTTGTTTAAAACACGTCTATGCTGTATTTCTTCTGGTGAATTTAACATGCAACGAATGAGCTTTGTCCTATAGAAGATACTTGTTCATAGTTTTGATATTTTATCTTTTGTACTCTCTGTGATGTTTTAAAGAGAAGCCAACTAGCAATGATTCTGTTAGCTATAGGCATGTTATTTCTGCTTTTCTAATGTGAGCATTTGCATGACCTCATCCATCTAAGTTTCTTCTTTGGCTGTCAGTTACCACTGAGTCCTTCTCTTTGTAATGGTTCAGCTTGTTTTATTTGTCTTTGTCTCATGATTTGATTGTTTTGATCATGTGATGTGGAGGAGCAGCTGAACTACAAATATAATTTGGCAATTCTGCTATGCAAAGAGAAGAGCCAGTAACTCTGTCATGAAAGGAAAGAGGATCCAGAAGTCCCTGGTAATGAACATGACAAATGTAGTGGATTCCACAGAAATAAAAGGAAAGGGAGAAACATGTCCCTGATCCATGCTGCAGATATGATAAAGAGGAAGACTAAATTTTATCCAGAAGGTGGAGCATGCTCTGTGAAGCCACATGAGAAATGGATTGAAAACAGTTGTGAAGTTGTGATGAGTACCAATAATAAACATCGTATGCTAGCCAAAACTATTGATCCCATCAATCCTAAAATTGATATGTGTCTTCACACCCTAGAATATGTATATATTACTCTTGCCAAAAGCTTTGTCATTCATATCACTAAAACTTATAAGCACAGAAATAAGAAGCACCCGCCCTAATGGGCCTCTAAGGGCATGAAATTTAAATAAAAGTCCATGATACCAAAAGTGTTTGCTAAAGTAACGTAGTTTATATCAGATACTAGGATGAATGGAGGCTCTCAAAATTATCACCAAATGCATGAGATTTTCTGGTCATGGCATGGAAAGGAGACTGTCAGAGACTAAGAAGCAAAAAACAATGCTTGCTGACATAACAGAACATGGACTCAAAGGAGTACCAATGGAAAAATGGTTGTTGATTTTAAAAAAAAAATTCTACCAATCTTCAAAGACACATCTTGCAACTGAACACTCTACCTTGGTTGACTGTTAGACATCATTACAATTATTAACATTTTTAGCACATTTTCTTGGCTTAGAAAACATCAATGTCAGTAACAAGTTTCAGATAAAGACTTTTTTTTTTAATAGCTCAAAGAATATATCACAACTTTTTGTATCAAATAATAGAACATAGAAAAGCTATAATTTATTCAAGGATAGTTATCTCTGTGGTAGTTTCTGGGCCAGGAACAGCAACTATAAATTTAGAAAAAAATGAAAATTCTTACAGAAGTGGGTGGGGTAGGAACTATTAACACTAGCCAACACAATAACTTTATATATTTTCTCCACATTTTGCTGTTTCAAATTAAAGAAAGGACAGGGAAGAATGTCTTATATACTGGACATTAACTATCATTTGGGACATTATTACTCATTTATAGGGGAAGAGAATCCTGTTGTCTAAGAGACTTTGGCAAGGCCACGCAAACCATCTTCCAGAATTTTCTGAAAACAGAGATCCTTGATATTTACCAATAATTTTCTATGCCTGAATTTTAGACACTAAAAAATCCTGCAAATATCTAACTGCTTTCAGTAGTAATTGCAACTAGAAAACAATGCTATCCCTATAATAAAATAGTATTATTAGAAAGGATGGTTTGAGGGTTTTTAAATTCAACATGACCACTACCATGAATGCACTATGTCACAAACATAGATATACATGTGTGTTTACAGTCGCTGAGAACAGGTGGGGGCCCCAGCAGCAGTGGCCCTGGGCCAAAAGGAAAAAAGGAGGGGAGAGGTGCTGGGTGGTTTTGATGTGGGTGAGAGTCCTTGGTCTGGTCTGGGAGGCTTTCCTACAGAAGATTAGACAAGGCTCTTTAGGGGAAGGCCTATTCCATTGTTCCAGCAAGGCAAGTCTAAATGAAAGGAGGCAGCCCATGGTTTTAGAGTTGTACTGTAGAAAACAGAGAGAGAAAGACAAGGTAGAAAAGCAGAGGCCTGCTGTGGCAACATAGAGAGAAGGGACAGGGAGGGGGAAAGAGGGAGCAAGAGGTGAAAGTAAAGACAAAAAAGAGGGCAAGAGAGTAAGAGAGAGAGGAGGGGCCAAACAGCCTCTTTTATAGTGGGCTGGGCTACCTTGCTGTTTTGAGGTAATTGTGGGTCAGGGCATACCTGGCTGTATCCAGGTGACTGTGGGGTGGAGTCCATCCAGAATACTAGGAGCTTGGGGCATTGCCCTATGTGACTGATCTACAGGATAATGAAGGGCTTATGGTATCTGGGGGCATAGCTCACTGTTCCATCCCTTGTAGAATTTTCTACTGAGTCTCCAGAGTAAGCCCTGCTCAACCAGAACACAGACTGCCTTTCATGGTACAACATCTCCTCCCTTTACTTTTTAAAAAAGGATAGAGGTCCCTGGAGTGACTGTGTCATTTGTGGTGAAAATTTTGGGTGGAGTAGAAGTATCGGAAGAAAACATGTAGGCCAGAGGAGTAACACAATTAAGCCAGCACGGTAAGGTGGATTAAGGGTAGGGAAGGCAAGGGATTATAGAGTCAATTAATTGTTCCATGGGTAGTACAGTTTGAGGGTAATAACATCAGTTTTGAACAGCAATTAATTAATCTAGGTAGACATTATGTTTTACTTACTATCATGTAATTTTCCCCAAGTTCAGCAGCCATTTGGCTTTGGCAAGAGAGTTCATCTATAGCTGGAAGGTCCCAAGTCTGTCCTTTCTGGGGTTCAGCGCATGTCTCGGGAGTCTTCAGTCAGATGAGGTGTCTAGAAGGAGGCAGATTTGTAGTCTGCAGGGCTCAGGAGATGTCAGGTCTCTGCTGGATCTGCGGCTGCAAGCACTGTCCTTTTCTTTTGTGGGGATAAACCTGTAGGGTCGTTACAAGAGAACAGAATTTCAACAGCGGGATATCTGTATAGGGTGGACAGCAAAAGTTAAGCCTGCAATGGTTTGCTTGGGAGCACATCATGGGTCGTTGGTAGGATCCTAGAAAAGCAAGGATGTGTGAGAAATTTAGTCCTGGAAGGAATCCTTTAAGTCTGCTTTGGTTGGCTGAAGAAGAAAATTATGCATCTGGGATAGGCAGTAACAGTTTGTCTGTAAAAAGTAAACTGGTTGTTAATTAAGGATTGAATGATGGTAATCAGCATATGCCGCACACCGGTTCGTTGCAGGGACCTCAATTTCCATGGGATGAGAGTTGTGGTCAGGTGGGCAATAAGTCAGCGATGACAAACAGACTCGACACAAGGGTGTGTGAATCTGAATGTATTTCTTAAAAATGGCATCAGACTTTTACAATCATTGCAAAAGAGAAATGATAAATCTCGCAGCTCAGCAGTTGAGGTACATCTGAGGCTACTTGAAACACACTGGGTCTAAAGCAGCCACCTCTTCTGAATAGGCGCTGCATCCCCCAGGCCCAAGTGCTCTGGGCCGGGGCACTGCGGACTGCATGAATGTAAGCTCTAGTTCATCTAATTTCTGGTTCTAGTCTGTGCGCCAGTGCGAGTCCGAGTCCAAGAGAGAACACAAGAAAAGCAGGCTTATATGGTATATAGGAAACAGGGCGAATGACTGACAAGAGTCACGTGTGGGGGGGGGGGGAGGTTACAGCAAGGGGCACAAGACTGAGGCAAGTGACCACCACACAGGTCGGTAGGATCAGGTAGCCAGGTGTGAAGCAAGCAGAAGAGCAGTGGGGCTCTTCCTGCTGGGGCTATTTTGGTATTCCTATGCTAATTCTCTGGTTCTGCTGGAGGCAAAAATTAGGAGAATCCAATCCAGCATTTCCTGCTAATTCTCTGGGTCTTGCTGGAGGCACCTGCAAGTTCCGAACTAACAGTTTTAGCTAATGCCCTTGGATTACTCTCTAGTATGTAAAACAGTTCTGACTATTGTGGAACTGCCCTAAGGAATGAGCTTGACTTCTGTTGCTAACTCTGAGACAAAACCTGTCTGAGGAGGCAGATTACTTGAGAGAAATTCCAAGCTAAGGAATTAAATTAGGATATATTGGAAACATCGTGCTGGCCAGGAAACAATGTCCAATCTTAGCCATTAACGAATCATTTCTTGGGGTACCTTTATGCCTAAATAAGAGGGCATGTTGACGATTGGAAAGACTAATCTGGAACACGTCTGAGTTAGGAGATGCCATCGACTATCTGAATACCCAGGAGGCACAAGGTCCCTTTTGGGGCCCTGACGCCTCTTGTCCTTGATCAGGCTTTTACCCCCGATAATTTGAATATGACTGGAGTAGATGAGTAGGCGTGGCAGGCATAGTTGATTTGACCTGTGGAAGTAGATTACTTCTAATGAATGACATCTGAACCTTAAAGGAAATCTTAAGCAAGTTGAAAACTTTTTGGACATACATCATGAATGTTAGAGAGAAAAATAAAGAAGCAAGAAAAATTTAGGCTGAAAAGCAGGTTTTAGGTATTCCCGTATGGGGAGCAAGCAAGCAAAACCTCAGAGGCAGCTTTGGCGGGCTTAGGTGGATGAGGGAGGGGCCTGCTCTGCCATGAAGGGGCTGTGCTCTCTAGCAGAAAGGTCCTGTTTCCCCCGTGTTTGTTTTTTTCTTGGAAAGCAGGAGATGAAAGTCTAGCCTTGAGGAAAAGCTCAAAGGAACAAAAGCATAGAGGGTTGAGTGAAAGGCTTTCTAGCCAAAGCAGTGATGGCCTGCTGGCCAGTGTGAGAGCTCGAATCCTGCCATTTGGCCTGCAGGGACCTCAGGAAACTGGGTTGGCTGGCAGACAGGAAGGAGAGAAATCAGAGCAAGCGCAGCACATCTGAGGAGGCAGAGAGTTTGGGGCAGCTCTATGGGACCTCTTACTGCTGGGGCTTGGGGAGGGACAGAGAGTAGAGGATAGAGAAGGCATGGACCACCACTGTTGTGGACAAGATGATCACATGGACGCAGAGTGGAGAGCAAGGGGATTGGGAGGCAGCGGAGTCCGAGAACTTTTCTGTCACAGAGGGAACTTGCGAGAGCTAGTAACTAAGGGAGATGGGAAGAAGCTGGCCAGGAACATGTGGAGAGAGCGAGGGGTGGGGGAGAGAGAGAAAGAGAGAAATCAGAGGAAGGCCTGTACTAGGTCACTCTTGGTCTGGGGCAATCTGGGGTTCCGATATGTTTTAGCTGAAGGTATGCTTTAGCTGGTTCTGCTGCTTGTTGATAGCACAATCATCCTCTGCCACCACCTGTTGGGCGCCAGGCACCTTTCATGGTTCAACACTCATGGACTCCCACTACAGCATTTTTTTTTTCTCTTACCAAAGAATCACTTTGAATTGCGCTTCATTTTCTGGTGCTGCTGTCATAGCAGGTCTTGTATAATCTGTTTGTCTTTCATGATTGACATTTTCTTTTCAGTTCCTTTGACTCAGATTCTAATTTCAAATATCTCTGAAACCAACAGACCGTCTGACATAAAACTTGAGGATTTTGTGTCCTTCCTCTCCTGAGTTTGTAACACAAGTCTTAAAATGTTTGTCTAATTTATTCTCCAACAACAGAAAAATTGTAATCACTATTCCTGGAAATAAGATAAAGCCTGAGGAAAAGAAAATAAGACATGTGGGTCACAGCATATTCTGGAATTCTTCAGAGAAACTTCCATACTTGGCCAGTATCTGTGAACACTTTGAAAATCGTGGATGATATTTGGCTGGAGCAACATGTCTGCTCTCAGCCTCCTACACCATCCTTATCACCCAGAACCCTGAGGCTCAAATGATCTACATCAATTGGCCTTGCCAATATCCTGTATCAGCTCAAATCTTCTCCAAGTGTTGTGAACACCTGGCTGCATTTTTTAGCGATTGCTTTGTATATTATTTCTCTGTCAAGTGGTTAATAGCTTGTATTGACATGACTTATTGTTTTCTTCCCAGAGGAAAACAGATTCTTTTGACTTGAAACTTACAAAATTAACTTCAAATGCATGACTTCAGTATTAAGAGTAGCCTCAAATGTGTGACGAGTCAATCAAATACTTCTTGGGATTTGGAACTCAGGAACCAAAAACTCAAAGCTTCTCCCTGTCCCTAAAACTATCATTTAATGGTTAGAAAATTCAAGCACATAGACTGAAGACATTTATTCCAAACAAGTTGAATGCAGTCTAGGTGCCCTATACAGTGACTTTTGATAGACATGTGCAATTTAGTTAAATCTCCCCTCATTATGCCAAATCAATACATGTTTATTCCCACCTTAGCTCTGACACTTTCAATAATTATTCAGATGGGATAAAAACAGAGTTTTGTATCATCATCATAATTATTATTTTTATTGAATAGTACTAAGCAACAGACAGGCCAATCAAACAGTACTCTTCACTACAGTACAGTAAATGAGCCTATTTTGACATAAAAAATTAACTCCTGGAGACATGGCTTAGTATTTAAGAGTAATTACTACTTGTGCAGAGGACCAGCTCAGTTCCCAGCATCTTCATAATGCCACACAATCACCTGTAACTCCAGTTCAAGGAGATTTGATTCCCCTCTTCTGACTTCTTTTGGCTCCTGCAAACAAATGGTATACATGATACACATGTATATATTCAGGAATGTGCATACACACATACACACATGAAAACACAAACACACTGAGAGAAAGACAAACAGACAGACAAGACACACAGACACATCAGCACACAGACAGGAGACAGAGAAAGGAGAGAGAGCAAAAATAATAAAAATCTATACAAATCCACAATAATAACTCTGTCTTCATCTTTCTTTCTGTAAAAATGCAAAGTTTTGTGAGTACAGATCAACTCAGTTGGAGGCCATTTAAGCAACCATAAAGTCTCTGTGAACCCAGAACACAAAAACAACTTGTTTGTTTTGTCCTAATGCAACAATGGTTTTTATCTTTTATCATGCATGCAGCTGGGGAAATGCTGCATGACAGATAAGATCTCTCTGTGCTGGGTTTCTTGTTTTCCAAATTCCTAGTGTACCTTCAAACTTCCACCAATGTGCTGAGTACAATGAAGAAGAAAAGAAAAGAAAACTCGGATGGATAAGAAGAAAAAAATCAATAAGAGTCTTACAGTGTGAATTAAGGGCTGAAAAAGAGATGGAAATAGACAAGATTGAAGGATCAGCAACTAGGAGGGAAAAATATCTAAGACAATGATGTGAGCATCTGAGATTTTGTTGTTTATGTAACTAAGAAGGAGGCCTGGTAGTACTCCTAAAAGCAGGAACTGTAGTTGACTGGCTGAAGGGATGTGGGAGGTGAGTTTGGCACACACAGCAGATTCTTGTCAGACTAGAAGAAACTTGCAGATCAATGTCTCCAAAATTCTTATCCCTGAATCCCCCTTAGTCATTTCCTACCCTTGATCCAATGTTAGATAAAGAGGTTATATTCAGCTGACACTTTCTCCCCTTTTATCAGACTCAAGAGAAAATAGTTGGCTATTGAAACATGTCTGACATCAGAGTACTGTCTGGACAGATTAATGTCTAACATTGGTCAAGAAAAAGGAACGATCTCGTTTTATAATTCCTCCTGTATTCTGTCCCCACCCCAATCAATCGTTCAATCACAGAGCTAATGGATACTTCTCAATTGGGAATGAATAAGGTGTTCCTTGGTAGCTCACTGAATATTCAAGCACATCACGCTCTCCATAACTTATATTTCTTATCCTGAGTTTTTCTTTATACAAAGCAAATAGCAAGTGACACTTAAAGGTCCTTGGGAAAGAGTGAACCGGGGAACTCACCAAGCTTGACATTACACTTGTCATATACTTTATTATAGTTAAAGTGTGCACTTTGGAAATAAAACAAATAGTTATCATAGATAAACACTAGATATAAAATGGTTACCGATAAAAATGTCATTGGTTTTACTCCAAAGTGACTAAATAAATTATCTGGAGTTTCTTATGCTCCCAAACAACCTGGAAAAGAAAAGTTTTAATGAAAGCTTCTGAGGATTCTAGAGACTTTCTAAAATCTTCTGTGTCTCTTGAAACATCTAAGTTTCTACTTCCACTCTTATTTAAATAAGCTTCATGCACTCAGAAACATAGGAAATAGTCTTGTTCTAGAAACTGGGCAGCTAGTATGTGCTTGGATGTTAAACATACTGGAGTCTAGGGAGAGAATAAAAATTGACAATCATATATCTACTTTATAAATCCCTATAAAATCTAATTAGGCAGTTTCTGAATAAACAGCGTGAAAAGGGAGGCTAGCCAAAGACTTGTAAATTGGAAAATATCCTTAAAGCCCTTCTTTATAAGTCTGATATTTACAGAATGATTCATCCAGACAAACTCTTCATCTTGGTAATGGGACTGGATCAAATCAAATGATGGTGACAAGAAAAGATTATCTCCTTTTTTGAATATAAAACTAAAACTTATCAAGGAATCAGCTAAATATTCATAGGTACTATTTTACTATTTTAAAATAACAAATACCAAAATACAATGCTCTTTACTTTGTTATATTAATGACTAAAAGCATATGAAAATATAATAATACCAAGTTCAAATGAAGCAAATCCTCATGTGCTCTCACAAAGATTAGCCTTGTGAAGATGGATTTGGGATCAAATAAGAAAATAGATAAAATACAGAAGCAAATGTTATCCTTCAGTCAAAGTTATATATTAATTTTTAACTTTTTCTATACTAAAATATATTAAATATTTCTATATTAATATTATATGTAATATATTATTTATATATTTTGTTTATACATTTACATATTACATATATTATATATTGTAATATAGTATATATGCTATATGTAAACTATATACACTCCATTATATCTACATAGTATGTAATATTTACTATATTAAATATATACTATATTATATATTTTATATATAAATTGTATATAATACAATATATATGTTATATATAGCATATATGATAAATTATATGTTATATAATATATGAATTATATATGATATATAAATTGTATATAATTATATATGGCATGCAATATTATATTAATATTTATATAAATTATATAATATTTATTATACATATTTTATTTTAACAGAAACTATGTAATATGTATTTATGTATTAAATTTTAATATAGTAATATTTCTGTAATCCTTTAAACATAAACACTTTTCTCCTGAAAAAAAATGTATCCACAGAAATGTATGGGGGGACAAGTGAGAATGAATGGATTCTGAAGACTTATGGACTTCTGAAACTAACTTATTAAAACCTGTGGTAGCATCCTTCAACTCCCAATAAAGTCCTGATAGACAACCATGGCTAGGTAAATACTCAAGTGTTTCATAAATACTTTGGCAAAATGTGAACTCTATCAGTCCTCAAGGCATGAATGGCTCCTCTTATGTTCTGGGTGAGAACCAAGAGATCTCTAAAAGACCATGGCACAGTGGTTCTTATAAGACTGTAGTTGCTGAGAGAGCCAAAAGAGTACATTGGATTTTCTTCAGATGCATAAGAAACTGTCACTTGAAAGTTGCAGGCTAGTACTCAAGATTGTCCACTACATGGTGTTTACTCACCTTCACCTAGGACTCTCAATAGCTGAAATGTAGATGAAGCCTGCAGAGATGTTAGGATGGCTTTTTCAAGTCACTTGGAAGAAGAATGCATAAGTAAAAAAACACAACTGTTATAGCAAAAATCTCTAAGGATACAGTATCAATTCAGGATAAAATCTGATTGTTTTCAGTGAGTGGGTGAGAAGAGATGATAGAGTTTATCTCTTCATCCAGTGAGAGGAAGAGACAAGACCTTGGATTTGCATGAATAAGAAGCAACAGTCATCAACAGTGTTTCATAGAGTGGGTCTTTGCATAGCACCCAGTGGGACAGGAAGCAGCAAACCTTATAGCAGAGCTAGAGCATGAGAGATACAGGTGCCTAGGACAGGAAAGCCACACAGCATCTCCTGAAGGAAGAGATGGAGAATAAAGGTGATAGTAGATGGCCACGGCTGTCATACAAAACACCACCAACTTTGTGACTTGGACAGAAGAAATAGATTTTCTCACATTTCTGGAATTTAGAATCCAAGTTAAAGTATCAGTTTTAGCTTCCCCTGAACCCTCTCTTATTGATATTCGGATTGCTAGCTTCTTCCTTTCTCCAAACAAAATCACCCTTAATGTCTCTATATATTCTACTTCTCATAAAGACAGTAATACTAAGAGTAAATGAGGCTTCACCATATTAATCTCACATTAATTTACTTGCCCCTTCTAATGGCCCAATCTCCAAATACACTCACATAGTTCAATACTTGGGTTAGGACTGTAATGATGAGCAGGGGAAGGAAATAAACTTTGATCCAGACAGAGGGAACCTCAAGCTTAACTGCAACTGAGCACCACCTGTCATTCATGCCATCCTCCCAATTTTTTCCCATTGGAGAAGAGTTTCTATAGCTCCAAGCCCTTATAAAATGAGCAATGACCACACACACAAACACATATGCACACACACACACACACAAACACATACACACACACACACACACACACACACACACACACACACACACACACGTGCCTCCAGCTATCCTTCCAGGAAAACCTACTGATCAGAAGAACATCAGGTCCTAGATGTGACCATGGTCAAGCATGAGAACAAAATGTAGGTCCATCTCCAAAGCAAGATGCCCTTTGCACAGGTAATAAGTGCTTTCTGGAGTCTTTGGGACAGTTCCCAACCAGAGAAGAAAAGAAATGAAGAGAAACAACTTTGATAACCCTTTCAAGACTCCTAAGCACAACAGGAAACAAGTAGATCCAGAGCATTACTACTAGAAGATAGAATGATGTCATCTCACAGAAAATAGATGAAAATAGACCTTAAAAACATTCTGTCCCGTCTCTGGGTTTGTATAGAACACTCATTTTTACTATGCTTATCTAAACTACATTTGTGGGAATTCCCCTGATCTGTTGTCTGTTCCTAGAATGTTCTATTTTCAGTCTCATTAGCTCTCTATACACTAGGTCAAAGTCATGAGGTTTGCTGATGACCTACCACACCAATGAGACTTGTGGCTGGTAAAGCCACATCAGCTGCATGAGCTTTTGGTTCCTCATCAGAAGTTGTAGGATTGCATGCACCAGAGAGTGCTACAGCTTTCAGCTGACAAATAGGAGATACCAACCCAAATCAGGTGATAAACAGTCTTAGTTATGGGAATATAAGTAGTGTTATCCTACCCAACCCCCACATAGAAAATCACAACACAGAATTTGGTAGTTCCCACTAGCACTGATGCTTCCTTCATGTAGGTAATTTCTCAGTGGAAATCTTCGCCATGGGGGATTATTAACACCCTTCAAGAAATCGTCTTAAAATTTGTTCACTTCACTTAATGAGGAATACTTCACTTAAGTATTTCTGACAATGACCAAGATATCTGATTTTTTATTACTAACTAGGCACTATGTGATGTCAACAAATTCAGCAGAACTTATGAATGTTCACCCTAACTTTTTTACTCTGTCCCTGGATACTTCCTTTGACAATGTACAGGTCTGTTTACTATAATAGTTATAGTGCTATTAATAACTGTCATAATAAATTTGGGGATCTTTGTCTTCTTTTTCCTTTAATTTTGAAAAAAATACATTCATACACTTTATTCTGATTATGATTTCCCCTCTCCCAACTCTTTCCACATCCTTTCCAAATCCCTAGCCCACCCAACTTTATATTTTCTCCCTCTCTCTCTCTCTGTGTTTCTCTCTGTCCCTCTCTGCCTCTCTTTGTCTCTCTCTGCCTATCTATCTATCTATCTATCTATCTATCTATCTATCTATCTATCTATCTCCTAAGAAAACAAGAAACACAAAGGACCCACAAAAAATTTTTAAAAAGCAAAAAGAAATAAGACAAAAACTGCAAAAATAAATAAAAGTGAAAGAAAAAGTCCAAAATAACATTGACTTCATTTGGGCTGGCCATTTGCTCCTGAACATAAGTGTAGTTGGTGTAACATGACACTTCTGTTGGATATAATTGATCTTCCCTTTGCCAACAGATATCAATCTCAGATAGCTTCTTAGCAGTGAGACTGTGTATCCAATTCCCACTCTCTATGTTGGAACCTCCATTTGGCTTGTTCAGTTCTTATACATATTGCTGCAGTTGTGAATTCATATGTACATCTGTCCTCTTGTGTCTGGAAAACACTGTTTTCTTAGAGTCATCTATCCCCTCTAGCTCTAAGTCTCTGAGCCATGATAGGAGGGATTTGATCAAGACATCTCATTTAGGATTGAGTGCTCCAAAATCTCTCGTTCTCTACAAGTTATCCAGTTGTGGGTCTCTATCAGCTGAAGACTGAACAGTGCTCTGGTCCATGCATATAGAAGTATGTCATTAGGAATTGTTTTATTGCTATGTTTCTTTAATAGAATAATAGTGTTAAGTTTCCCCTAGACCCATGATGTACCTAGTCTTGTGTTCTTGACTATTTTATCAATGTCAGGTAAGGGTTCCATCTCATGGAGTAGGGCTTAAATCTATTCAGAGAGTGGTTGGTCACTCCCATAACATTCATGTCACTATTGCGCCCATATACTTTACAGGCAAGTACTTGTTGTAGGTCTCAGGTTTGTGTGTTGTGTGTTGGTGATATCAGTGATTATCCTTCTCCTCCAGTAGCATCCAAGTATCTTCAAGTACTGTGAACACTAGTCAGTGGGGGTGATGCTACTAGTTGGGCATTAGCTCAACTATAAGTTTTTGAAATGTAGTTGGTAAAACGTTCTTTCATAGTTGAATACAGACCAAACTTAGAAATCACTAATCTGATTTGGGAAATTGAAAAAGGCCTGCAGATGTTGTCGTGGTAAAAATAGACTTTTTTCTTATAAAATTGTTACACTTACAGTGATTTACTAGAGTTCATAATTAATGTCATAAACAAAAATATAAATTATAAAAAAGGATAAATGGTGAAAATCAGAAATAAAACTACAAAAATCTATAAATAACATGACTATATCTGTAGAAAATCCAAAGATGTATTAACATACAGATTAAAATTAATTATAACAAACTTCAAGGGTGAGGAGATATAAAGGAAATCAGTGATATATATATTCTTTTACCAACATTTAGAAAACAAGAATTTAAGTATTGCACTTAAAATATCCTAAAATAGGGCTGGGGCTTTAGCTCACTCAGATAAGGGTTTGCCCAGCATGCCAAATGTCCTTGTTTCATTCTCAGGACCACCTCAATAAGATATGATGGCACATGCCTGTAATGCAAGCACTTAGGAAATGTAGACAGAAAACTTAGCTTATATTCACCTTTGGGTCTATAAAGATCCTAAAGGTGAACCCTGGGTTACATGAAATCTAATCTCAAAAATGAAATTACATGAAATATTTTGAAAATTTTGTATAAGGAAAAGAACTAACAAAATGTATCAAAACTTGCCTCAATGTTCCCATTAAAAATCCTTTTTTAGAAATAAAAATTATTACCATTTGTTAACTCTTACTAATATAGAAATGTCACAAGGCAATCAAATGTCACCAGAAAAGTAAGCAAAGGGTTGAAGCATCTTGTGTGGCTACCTAAGTCCTTCCTTCCTGCATGATACAAGAGTCCTCTGTTCCTGGTAATAGACAGAATCTAATGAGATTTTCTCATACAGTGGGGAAATTTCAAGTCATAAAAAATCTAATTTTATAATACAGAGTGTTTTATTGCTTATGTGACATTCTCTAAGGAGCCGTGCCTCATAAATCAATAAATTTTAGGTTTGTGTACAGTAAGCAATTGTAAACCTGAAACATCCTGCTCAAATGACCCCATAGATAATGATTCCTCTCCTAGCAACTATCATTAGCCTGTTTTTCTAGAGGTCCAAAAGCTAGAGTTATGAGAAAAACAGACTGGCAATCAAAGGAGGAATAAATGGATCACAGATCAGATGCCATAAATTCTACTTCCTCAAATTTTTACACAGAAAAATACAAATGAAAACGAAAAATAAGTACTAACCCAAGGATATACTATTTTAATATAAAACTTTCCAATATTCAAAGACGTAAGTTTCTTTAACTATATAAGTAAGTCCATTAAATGTCAGTGAAATTATACCAGTTCTTTCTTTTCTAAAAAATTTACCAAGCTATTTCTAAAATTTATATGGAAATACAGAAGCCAAAAGATGTACAGAAACCATAGTCAAACATTTTTGGGCTATAAATATAGGTAGTGGAACTAGACAATGTTTCAGTGTGTTATTGCTTGTTGCACGAGTGTCCAGCATCCAGGTAAAAGCCCAACATGTAGGTGTCACGTGTCCGTAATGACAACATAAGAGTGAGTGGAGATCTTCAGATGCTGGGCATTCACTGACTAGTCAGTCTCTATGAAACAGTTCCAGTTTAGGGGCCTCGAATGTCCTGTGAAGTACATGGTGTCTTCAACAATAGGAACAACATGACTGGCCTAGGGATTTTGATAGATGTTCTTTGGTTCTTGGATGGACAATTACCAACCAGATCAGAAAATTATTTAAACTTTATATGTATATTTATAGGCTTACACACACACACACACACACACACACACACACACACACACACACATCAATTCAGTAAAGTGGTAGTTGTAGGTTCTTCTCCAAGATCCATGAATTCACTAGCCCTGGGTAATAGGGTAGGTTTCCAGTACCACACATGATTTTCCTCTTTTGAATAGGTCTTAAGTCTAATTCCAGATCTGTTGGTTATCACAAAAGTATGCATGCCACTACTGCACCTTTTGAGTTACTGTAGCATACTGGACATTGTTGTGGTTCATAAGCGTCATAGCTGACTAGGACTACTGATTGATAGGAGGATTTCAGGTCAGTTCCAGTTTAGGGGCCTCTAATGTC